>JASDQU010373130.1:0-37237 GCA_032191745.1 Picea mariana
AATACTTATTTTTGTAAGTTTCAAAATAGAGTTAAATTGTATCGAGTGCACTCTCGGTTGAGACCAACACCCAAGAGTCATTGTAATTTTGAGTCGAAATTGATAAGGTTGAGTTGAAACTTGTTGGAATCAAACACAAAACCATTGTAAACATCACACTTTGGGTGCATTTTTGGTAGCATCCGACACCCTCAACTTGCTGAAACAAATTCAAGCGAGTGAGTCCAGGAGTACAAGTGAGTGTGAATAAGTGGAAGTGAGTGAGTTCAAGTGAACAAATTCAAGCGAGCGAGTTCAAGAGTACAAGTGAGCAAGTTCAAAAATCAAGCGAGTGTGAAGTTCAAGTGAGCGAATACAATGGAGCCTAAGAACAACTATAGCTAAAATCATGGAGTTGGTTTCCTTATCGGAAACTTTATTAGAAACAACTAAAAGCAATTCAGTCATACTGACTAGTGAAACATTGGAAAATGTTATCATATGTTTGAGAGTCATGCAGACAAGGATTCATTCATTGCAATCTCAATCCTGACTATTGAATGATGAAACAAGGGATCTCAAAAGTCAACAACCAATGAAGTGTTCTGAACTAGTTTTTGTTTAGAACAATCCTCTCTATGATGATGATGATGGCCATTCAAATCAATAGTGCGCTCAAGGATAACTTAGGAAGACAACTACACATACATATAAAGATGAAGCTATTCATGAACCTAGATTTCAAGAGTTTTCTTTTGAGTTATGTGAATAAAACCTTTCAATGATACAACAACATGGAGTAAATCAACTTTCATAGATGTAAAACCAATATGTTCAACATACTCTTTCCAAGCCCATCATTAGACCTTGGGAAGAAATAAGCTACAACAAGCACAAAATAAGGTCACTTGGATATGAAAAGGAAGTTACCTTTCATATTTCCAATTATTCCAAACCAATCAAGTTCCAAAGTGTTGGATTCCTTCAAGAAGATTTGACTTCACCTATTCTAGTTCATCATCAAAATGATAAATGCCAACATTGCAATCGAGTTGGTCACATGGAGAATCAATGTTATGATTTCCATCCTTGTCAACATTGTGGCAAGAAGAATCATCTATCAAACAAATGTTCCAAGAAAACAAACCTATAAGATTGAATATTCACTATGAGTGGATCGATCCTTGGCAATGGTCATCAACAACTAGGCAATTATTTCAGTCTTACCGAATAATTCAATATCAAGTAAAGATACGTCTTACAACAGAACGAGACTCTCATGGACCTTAAGGGGGGCAGTTCAAAAATCAAGTGAATATGGTTTGTGAAATCACTTGTGGTCTCTCCTTTAAGCTAATAAAGGGGGGTATTGATGATGGAATTGAAGATGGTTGTTAGACTGAAAGTTTCAACAATAAATATGCCAAATGGTCATCAAATTTTCCAGATGGGAAACTACAGTCTGTAGATGACATACTTTGAAAAAATTATGGTTCAATGTCTTGCAATTGAATCATATACATGATACAAGATTGTGATGCTGATTTTGAGAGTAATGATGTGGACATTTTGTTCACTTGGATGGTCATTCGACCTATTAGAGGACACTTGGATCCTTCTGCAATGTAGCTTAACATTTGATTGAGTTGTCAGGCATTTTCAGGGATGTGTCATATTTGCAGCTAATTCACTTCTCTTGGTTCACTCTATTCATATTGGAGTTCACATCAGTGAACAAATTACATGCATTCTGGTTCACGTGATTATACAATGAGATTTTCTATAGTTTTCAACATCTAGATTTGGTGGTTTTTTAGGCAGTTCTTCATTGAGACTCACCTTAGGAATTTCAACATGAAGACTTGGAGATGATACAAGTTTATGCTTTATTGTTGGTATTATTGTTCGGACTTATGATTGAGGGGGGGAGTTTTATACAATCATAAAGTCATAGAACACCGCCTAATGTGTTTAACATTTAAGGACATAGTTTTTATCCTAAGTGTGTTTCTAGATTCCTATTTTTCCTCCTCCTACCTTATCTCCCGATGAGGTGTCGATGTGAGAACAATTGAAGTGGTTTCATTCTTGCATTATATATTTGTATAATTAAAATGAATACAATAAGAGAGAGATGATGGCTTGAGGCCTTTTCCGCCAAAGCTCTTGTCCTGATCTTGTGTGTTCTATATTTCTTTAGCATATAAGCTCACTTTTACAAATAATTTAGTTTTACATGAAGTGACCCACTTTTATAAAATGAGTGAGAATCACTTTTTAAATGAAAATAACTTAAAAAAAAGAACATCAAAGTTACTTTGTAGTGATTCACTTTTATAACTTATGTGAAATGCACTTTACAATAAAGTTATGTGATAACTTAAAGTTGCATGAACTCCTTCAAAAAACAATTGAATGAAGAGAAAGACTTGAACTCAAGACCTCTTATTTAATAAAGTAACTTTCAACCAAGAGAGCTAATACAAAATATATAGAAAATGTTATGAAGGAGGAGGGATGTTCTTACTTTTTTTACTCTTTGCCTTAAAGTGCATGCTCACCCCAGAAAATTCTTGTTCTTTCCTGCAAAAAAATTCAACACAACCACACACAAAAACAAGTGAAATTTTGAAAAAAACAAATTCAAAACTTAACAATATCGGGGGTATATCTTGATTGTATGTGACAAGGTTTTGGACTGGGATATATCAAACTGAATTGAGATAATATTTTATCAATTTTTTATAAGCTATCCATGCATCATTCTATTACTGTAAAAGAGAAAATTTACAAAAATGTGTTGTTGGCTTGCCACTGGGGAAACCAGACCAACGACATAGAAGCAATTTGTGTTGTCCTTGTGTTCTCAAAAGAAGAAAAATACTAATCCGTAGAGCCTAAAAACATAGCTAGTGCAATAGAGGCCTGGAGGATTTCTAGTTTTAGCATGAAAACTAACAAGAGGTGGGGTAGACGCCTCCAAACCCGTCAAACTAATAGACAAAAAAACTAGCAAAGAGAGAATGAGAAATCAATTTAGCAGACTGATGTTCTCCGTAGGAGAAGGATCTTATTGTTGGGGGAGTTCCGTGTTGGTGAAGTCTGATTCAACGTCTTTTCTTGCAATCATGTTTATCTTGTGGTCCATTTCCCTGAGTTTCCTTTAGACGTCATCCAACTGCATTAGAATCTATTGGTGGGATTCGTTTCTTCCCACAAGGACTTTTCCCATGAGCATCTTGAGAATCTAATACAAGTTCACTATCTTCGAGTAGAGGGTAGCTCTGGCCGATATGAATCCGTGTTAGGAACCCATGATCATACACTTGCATCAACCACATTGTTATTGATGAAGTACCACCGAACTTGGGCATCAACTTTCGTCAGGTCCAATTTAGACTGTATCTCATGCGAAGTGTGAGCCTCATAAGTTTCTACTACCTATTCAACAACTGTCTGTATTTGATGGGCCAAAGAGACACGTCTGCGACTACACACACAATGGAGCTAGAAACGATGAGGCATTGCTTTACTGTGAGGGTGAGGGCTAGGTGAGAGTAGGAGAGTGATGGTAGCATGGGCATGGAGAGCATCGATAAATATGGTGGAGTGCAGATTGGGGGGCAAGGGAGAAAGGCATGGTAATAATCAATCAAAGGAGAATGCAATCGATAGAGAGGCAGACTAGTGTCATGCGACGCCATTACTATCATTGAGTGTAGAGGATTCCAAAAAAGTTGAACCAGGAAGGACCAAATGAAAGTTGTGTGAGGTGAGTATGCCTGCACCATGGGCAATAAAGACAAGGGTTTAGACACGAGACGAAAATGTCGGGGGTTGAGGATCCAAGTAGATGTGGGGGGCCATCAAGACACCTTGTGGGGGCATGTTTTGAGGTGCCTCTATTGACATGATGTGCCTCCTTGTCACTTGATTCGGGTGAGATAATATTTTATCATTATTAAGAGGGCCTTTTCCTCATTTTTGAGGGTTTCCCACTATAAACAATGATGTCATTGATTAATGTGTACCCATTTATGTTTATCCAATTTTCGATGAATGGAATTGTTGGGATTTATGACAATATATGGATAAATGAATTATGTTTTTCTTGTTTTCAATGAGTAATTGAGAAATATGAATATTCTAGTAGTCAATAATAGAGATCAACTTTTCAACAATTGTGCTTCATTTATGTGTATCAAGGATCTACAATTGAATCACTTGTTATAGCTTCAACCCAATTGAGGATCTCTCTACAACCATTCTATTTTGGATTTGGAACCCATTTTTACCTATCACCTCTAGAAATAAAAAATATTCAAATGAATAAGAATTAAAACAATATTTAAAAAAGAGGAAGCTAAAACTAGTCATATATTTATATTATATACAAAAATATTACAAACATCCTTGATGGAGGCCTACCACAAGGGAACCTAAGACCTCCACCAACTCAAAAAAAGCATACTAGTCCATGACATTTTTACTTATCATCCTATTATCTTGAACACAAAAATATATATCTGTTTTCGGTATCAACCTATAGCATGACATAAAAGCTGGATAAAATAAAAATAGTCCCATATTAAGTAGGAGGATGCAATAAACTTTCTCCAATTGGATGGGCATCTGGGTCATTGGTTTTCATAGGTCCCCTTTGAGCTACAACAAAAGTTTGGGAATCCTCTTTTGTAAAAATAGGGTTGGAATGTGTGCTCACATAACGAGGGGAGTCATCTTTCATTTCCATTGTATCAGTGTTTTCATCTTGAACCCAAGAAACCACAATTTCAACCCTATACATTGCATTAAAAACCACCATGAATTTTCCATCTAACAAATCGATTTTGTGGAGGATAGAATCATTCTTTCGGTGTTTGTGCATCATTTTGCAAGTAAGGAGCTATGTGGTGAATCAAACTCTGACACAATGAAAAAATATTAACACCATGACAACATTTAAAAAGTGTAATGAAACTGTATACTTTCAGATCTAACAAAAATGGTCATATGTAGAGAAAATAGAAACATTTTTCAGGTGAAATGAAAATGTTTCCAATTGAAAGAAATGTTATGGACACAACACAATAACCTTCTCATCCCAAAAATGCATAGAAATATCAAAACCTAGAAAATTTTTGATGCATGCAATGACACAGGTCAGGATCTCTATCAACAAAGGGAGTGGGTCTTCATACGGGCTCCGATACTATGTTTGACAAACAAGACATTTCTACATAGGCCAAACACCTTAAGCAACCACTTACACAAACATATCAAATATCAGTACACCAATGTAATACATGGTTAAAACAATCAAAGAGGGAAACATTGCACAGACCTAGCCAATGCGACCACTTGAGGCAATATATTAATGCAAACTAAAGGAATTTTATGTAAGATTTTCTCACAATCGATCATTCAAAAATGAACCTTCATTCTCTTTAAATAGAGATCATGGGCCAATCAGGTGCTAAGGCATAGATCAATATAATCATTGGTGTCAAGGAGAATATGAATCGTCAAATCTCTTTATGTCCAGAATATATCGTGACCATCTGATTATATAACTACAAATGCATACTAAGAAAACACACTTTACCGAAAGACACGTTAGACCAAGTTGATCTTAACAAATTCCTAAGTGTCTAAATCTACTAACAATGAGGAGGGAACTAATAATAGTTCAATCAACTTTTGATGTCAAATTCATTTCCTTATATATGCGCATATCTTTTTATGCAATTTTATATACAAAGTTGATATTTCCCTGGGGGTGGCAGTGCACCTCTTGTTTATAGGTAGAAACAAATTACATCATTGTTTTACGATTTTAATTAAAATTTCATCATTACATTTATATATACATGTTTTTTTCCTTCCATGGTGTGAAATTGTTTGAATGTTAGCGTGGTAAAATTTCATAATTGTATTTATGGATACATAGTTGGTTGCTATCATGGTGTGAAATGACTGAATGCTAGTGGGGTATTATGTTTTATATATACACGGTTTTTGCTCACATGATTAGTATTTTATAAAATAGGCTTATATTGATCATCAATATCATCAATATTTAAATATTAAAAAAACAATGATTACAATTTTTTTAATTAAATAATCAACAATAATTAAATATGATGCAAACATGGTGCAAATAAGATGCAAATACAATGCAAACCTGACACAAATATGACCTAAATACAACACAAATATGACACAAAAAGTTTCATATTTCGATGCTATCACAATGCTAGAATGACAAAAGTAAAATGCTAATATGAGACACTATGATGCTAATACGATGCACCATGTATGCTTTTGACTCAAGCTAGACGCAAAAGTGACTTTTTAAGTGCTTTTTTGCAATAACATGGGACACAACATGATGCTAATGTGATGCAATAATTATTTTTGTGTTGGATTCCTCATTGCTAATATGACATCTTCTAGAGTGCATGTGGAAAAAGATGATGTAGAGTTGATGCAAATCATGATGCATACACTAACATCGTGTTTTTTGTTGTCCAAACTTGGATTTTTTTCTTAGAAAAATACACTCAGAGATGACACTAATGATGATGCTACAACCTTGTATTGTAGTAGTGTAGTGCCATAATTGGGGTCATGCTACGTTATTAATGTATCCTTTGGTTGAAAGTTGATAGAACTATTGGAGAAATTAATACCAAAATCCATTGGAAATAACTTAATGTAAGAAAGTATGATGATCTTGATAAAATTTCAAGGGAAGAAAAAGTGAAAAGCATTAATGAAACTTGTCACACAACCCAAGGATAGGCTACATAGTAGGAAGAAAACACTAGGAAATGGGCCAAGATAGGGGAATTATATCTACATATATAAAACCACTAAGGAAGGATAATAAATATAGAAAGACATAACATAACAAAGAATACTTCAATGAAATTTATTCATAATCACAACGAGAGAAACACAAAATTGAGCAAGAAGAGAAGGCAAGTGAAATAATATAAGATAATGAATAACAAGAGAAGGCAAGTGAAATAATATTAGATAATGAATAACAACAAGAATGAATTTTTTTATACCGTTAATCAAGTCCATGATGAAAAGCTATTCAAAGGTATAATGGAGGAAAAACGACAAGGAAGGAACCAATGATATTTCCAAAAATCTACAGAGCATGCTATATCCCTAGGACTCTATAGAGAATAAAATTAATGAAGAACAATAAATGCAATAAGCTATAATATAAAAATGAATACTTAGACAAAATTTCTTCATTAACACAACAATAGAAACATAAAACCCTACAAAGATAATCGCTTAAGTTAGAAAACATATTGAATGGGAATAAATCATTGAAGATGAGATCCATAACTAATTAATTAAGGTAAAGGAAGATACACACTTTAAATCGTTTATGTATGGTTACACATTTTCGTTAGTAACAGCATTACTCAAACCCGAGAAAGTTAGGGTGAATTTATAAAGTGTGAATTTCCCAATTCCAAATCTTAACACAAGAATGTGGGTGAAATACCTCCACGAGTTCCATGAAAACATGGAAAATGATGTCATAGGATGGCATATAATGACGGAAGGGAAGGAATATTAGAAAACCTCGAGATTCAAAGGGATGAACTAAGGTTAGAAGCCGATATATATTGGTTTGAGATGGTCGAATACTCATGCATTAGCGTTTTGGGATTCCATCACCACCCAACAACCCTACCAAAATATGTGAGAAGCAAAGTTGGTCTAAGGGAACAATGTAGACAAATCATAATTGCAAATGGATATTTCTGGTGCAACGCTAAAAAGGATTAAGGTAAAGGCAGTCGAACAAGATGAGTTTAGCTTCGTGGAGATGGCTTCGGGAGCCAAACAGAAGGTCGGAGGAAAGGTTACGGGTTGTGCCCTTAACCTGGGAGAGTTTGTCACGAGAATCAACGTGTACGTCACGATATTAGGATCTTATGACGTCGTGATCGGTATGGATTGGTTGGAAACGCATGAGGTGATTCTCAACTGTAAGACGAAACGGTTGAGCTTGGTGGATGATGAAGGACAGAGACGTGTGATTGTAGGACGAAACCAGGGAGTTTCCTTGCGGTTTGTCTCTTCCTTACAATTACAGAAGAGTATGCGCAAGGGGTGCAAACTTTATGCGATCCTCGCGCTAAACTAAAAGGGAGTAGCGGAAGGTCTGGAACACCTTCCGGTAGTGAAGGAGTTTGCGGACGTATTTCCAGAGGAGTTGCCTGGGATGCCACCGGAAAGGGAACTGGAGTTTACCATAGATCTAAAACCGGGAACGGTAACACAAAGGGACTCCATGGAAGCCACCATAAGGATGGGTGGGTAAACATTAATTTAATAAGGAAATAATAGAACATTTAGTCAAGGAAGCTCATCAACAAGACCTTAATTTTATCTTACAAAAGACGAATTCTACGACCTTACAAATATATTGACAAAGAGGTGCTTAAAAGGAATTTTTTCCCATAGGAGACTATTGTATTTAGAAGAAGACTTAAGAAGCATATCTAGTTCAAGAAACCAAGAGTTAGAAAAGAGAAATATAGAACTCTCCAATGAAGAAATCCAAACAATTGTGTTGGGAGGACTTGAAGGGGATAATGAAAGAGAATACATCTCCATCACATCAGAAAAGTCATAGGTAGACAAGGAAAAATAAAAATCATAAGGGCAATTATGAACCCAATTGGATTAGATATACAAACATGGGGAGAACAAGATGAATGAAATGAAGCTATTGGCTAGGAAGTGGCTGAGTTTGAGAAATTAAATCAAAGAGCCCATAAAAGAAAACAACTAAGGGAGCATATGGGAAACAAGATGGTGATCCCTAGAGAAATAACCAAACAAACATAGGCACCACTATTGGACAAAGAAAAAGTGAATAAGGTACATATAAACTTTGATCTCATAAAGAGTGAATCAACATCGAAGGACAAGAGGCTAGAAAAATGTTGAGGTAAGAACCAAATTCTAGGATAGAAAATTAATATAGGCAAACGATAAAAGAGGAAAGTAGGAAGAAAACAAATATGGAGAAAGAAAAAGAAGGGAAAAATACAAATATAATACAATTAACTAAATTTGAACCTGAGAAAGGAAAAAAGTAACAACCAAATGACACACTAAAAGGAATATCAGGGGAAGACATATTTTTTTTTTAACTATGAGGGAATATACACCTTCTAGGTCACTAGGGAATGCAAAAATGGTGTAGGCATGAAATTCAAAACATGGAGGATGTTGGACATATTGTCATTGATGTTAACAACCGATGTCATTATGAAGTGATGACGAGTTGTTATGAACAACATGTGCAGGAATCTACCTAAATATCATGAGAGGCAATATATTAGATTTCATGAGATCAACGCAATGCATAAACACCATCAAGATCGAATTCCCAAGAGATCAATGATCTCGATCAGTCAGAATCCAAGTACAAAACCAAAAATCTCAGAAGGGAAATCACATTGCAGTGATGATGAATTTATATGAACAACATGCAGAGGAATCTACCAAAAAGCTCAGAAGGGAAAGCGCATTGTAGAAACACGATCATGATTGAAATCCCCATAGTAAAACTACAAAAGAATCGAGGAAGAATCTTGTCCACTGATGTAGATTTTGGGACAAACCAGTACCTTTAGATATGGAAGTTACAGAGGAGGACCTTCGGATCGACACACGATTAATTCCTGATCGTCGGATCAACACAAGTAATATATACGATGGAGAGAAATTTCAGAGATCAGAGGCAAAACTAACATCCGTGCATGTTTAACCTCTGCAATCATCCTAGACCATCAGTTTGTAGATTCGAAAAGATCAATGATTGGCATTAGTTCCACTACCAGCGAGTAGTTTCCATTGCGTAAATCAACAATGATGTTAAACATCATTCTAGTTGGGACTCCACAATCATCCATGATCATTGATCTACTCCAGGATGAATCATGACCCTTAGATCAAACACAATGGAAGGATAGTGTAAGGTGTACTAAACAACCGACAACAATCGGTCATCATAGTATCATGACTTATTCGGTAGGTAACCACTCCGGAGCGATTGAACTACCTTAGATTTCTAGTAACCCGGAGTCCCGAAGAGTCGAAGCTCCAAAGTAAGAATTGATCATTCGTCAAGAAGGAAGATTCACGATTGAGATCCTAAAAAGCGCATAATGAGAAGACCGTTAACAAAACGCCTTGTTGATTTTTCACAGACTGTCCACTCAACTACAAATCAAAAATCGATCGTCCGATCTACTTCGACGGAATGCACTCTGGAAGGATTGTACCTCTCAGAGTTCGAGTAGCCCAGAGCCCCGGAGTCACGAATGGCTGAAATGAAACTAGACCATTGATATAAGAACTGATCAAAGTAGTTGGATCAAGGATTCATATGAACCTATGACCAGAAGAGGACATCTGCCACATCAGGAGATCCATGTCAGCAAGGACACATGGCACAATTAGATGGTGACAAGTGTCAAGGTCCAATTGGCACTTTAGGCTATGTAAGTCATGAATCTAGGTGACACATGTCAACCACTCGGCTAGTGCCAAGTCAACAGTGACGTCAACAAGTTACGTCACTCTGGGAGTTTGTTGTTCGGGGGAAATCAACATCTACCCAAAGCGCCAAAGGCTGAAGTCAATGCTAACCATTGATCTAATATCCTCCGGATTCTCACATGACCGTTAGATCAAAACGTAGTGGAAATATGACGTAAGCACTCCCATGTTGACCACTTCAATGCTGACCAACTCCAGTGGAAATTGGAGCAGTAATTACCTGGACCTCCGAAGCCCTAGAGTCCCGAAGTAAATAGTGGCCGTCCATATCAATCTTTGATTAATTCATAGCCATTGGATAAAGCAGTGGAAGGATAGTGTAAGGATCAAAGATAGATTTTTTATTTGGTTCTAGGAATCATGCTAACCATTAGACCAATCCTTGTGAGAGTTCAAAACTTCAAAAGATTGGATGAGAGAGAAAATGCCCGAAGGCCGAAGTACCGAAGGACTAGGTTCCAGCCCCTGGTCATGGGTTACGAACACATAATCCATGAGGCGTTGGGAACATTTCTTAACTTAATAAGCCCATGGTTTTGCGAAGATGGTCACATGTAAATGGTTTAAAGGAAGCGCCTCTACAGAATTCGATTTCTGCAACATTCGCAGAGACAAAGGAAATCGATCCATACCTGTGATCAATTTATGAAAATAGGTCAGATGGTTGTTAAAAGCATATGAAGGTTAGAACTCATCGTGGCCCTTCCGATGATATGTGGTATGCCATGTTTAAATTTGAAGACCCAGAATGATGATCAATGGTGGCCCCAAAGTTGTTGTAAATGGACAAGTTAGTTGTAACTTGTGGCACAAGTTGGCCCTAAAACTAAACTAGAGTTGATCATGAACGAGTATAAATACAACTATCCTTGGTTCATTTGATTAAAGTGGGTAAGTGGGTGAATGAGTGGATCTGCACTTGAGGTCGGTGATTTCTGGTATGGTGATCCTTTGGCACAACAAGGTGCGAATTTCAGAGAGAATATGAAGTGAAGAAGGTGCGAATTTCGAGAAGAAGATGAAGTCTGGTGATGATCATTTGTTGTAGACCTCTGATCATGAGCTGGAGTAGATTCAATAAATGGATGACTGGTATTTGGGTTGGTTGTACTACTAGATCAATTCTAGTTGGATAGATTGCATTCTATCGACAAGTTGAGTCTTGCTTGAGAGTTGGTGCTCTCCTTGGATTTGGTGCTCCTTACTTCAGTTGGTGCTGATAAATAACAGTTGGTGCTAGGAAAACCCCCGTGATTTTAGTCACAGATATAAAATATTATACATACATATGGACTCTTGTGTTCATTGTGCTTATGAATTGATTGCTCTTAATTATTGATAGATGTCATTGGTGAATGGATACATACAATCTTACAATGATGATGTGTAAAATTATGTTTTGAAATAATTGCTAACCTAACACAAGAAAAGTTGTAAAATTCCACACACTAATTCACCCCCCCCTCTTAGTGTGGTTGGTGTGTCCAACAATTGGTATCAAAGAGGGTGCCTTCAACACAATTTAAACACTAGAAGGTAGATTCTGAATAAATAGGTGGACAAATGTCTCTCTCCACAAATGAAGCTCCCTCATTTGATGGAACAAATTATTCTTCATGGAGGGAAAATATGAAACAATATTTGAAGTCAAGAGGATTTGAAGTTTGAGATTCAGTAGTAAATAAGCCCTGGAACTTAACTACCTCGAAGAATCTATCCAAGTTTGAAGCCCAAAGAAGAGTAAGGAAGAACAATGAAGTGGCATTGAAGATTCTTCTCAATGGACTATCAAATACTGTCAAAGAAATCATGGGACTATGTACATTTGCCAAGGACTTATGGATGAAGCTAGAGAAGATGTATCAAATCAAAAGAGAAGACACAAAAGACATTCCTATCAAGGATGATAAGGAATACTCGACCATCAATAAAGGTAAAGACTCTCCACAATATTCTGATTGCAATAATGTTGATATTGAATTTTCCCCTATGAGTAAAGAAGGAGATTCAAATACAATAGAAGAAATTTATGTTAGCATTTATCCCATGGAAGAAGTAGAAGAAGAACTATCAAAGATTAACAAAAAGTTGATTGGTGTTTTGGTGAATACAACTATGACCATGATTATTCAGACTATAACTATCTTTATGAGTACACTAAAGAATTTCTTGAAAATAATCAAAAGCATATCTTAGAAATAAAGGAAATGCTAAAAAAAAATGAAAATGTCATATCTGAGAAAGATATTCAGTTACAAGAAAAAGAAGAGGAGATCGAGAAATTGAAGAATGAAATAAGTCAAGTAAAAGAAAAGAAGAAGGAAGATGATGAGCTTAACAATCAAAAGCATATCTTGGAAATAAAGAAAATGCTCAAAGACAATGAAAAGGTCACATATGAGAAAGATATTCAGTTAGAAGAAAAAGAAGAGGAGATCGAGAGATTGAAGAATGAAATCAGTCAAGCAAAAAAAGAAAAGAAGGAAGATGATGAACTTAGTAGAAACCTTGCAGATCTAAAAGAACTAAGAGAAAGCAATTTCAATCTGAAAACCCAACTTGAAGAAGCCAAAATAAGAGAGGAGGTAGTGAGGAATCAATTGAATGAAAGGGAAGAGTCATGTCATAAGATGGAAGTCGAAGTTGTGAATCTTAGAAAGAAAGTTGAGAAGTCAAACACCCATGTCAAGTTCTTGAACAACTCTATGATCTTGGATGAGATCTTGGATAGTCAAGGATCACCAAATGATAAATCCAATCTTGGCTAAAACAAGGAAGAAATTGGTACTCCTATGAAGCTTGATGCATGTCCTTCATTTGTAAAGGGTGAAGACATGTCTGATGCAGGTCCTTCTTTTGTAAAGATTAAAGACATGTATGATGCATGTCCTTCATTTGTAAAGGGTGAAAACAGGTTTGGTGCAGGCCCTTCATGTTCAAAGAATGAAAGCAACACTGCAATCTTTAGAAGATTTTTCCAAGGAAGACATCAAGAAGATACTCCTACACCTCAAAGAAAGTTTAGAAGAGAGACACCTTCAAGGATGATTCAAAGGGGCAGGTATGAAAGTGTTTTTAATGATCATTTGTTTTCTTGTAATGAATATGGTCATAAAGCCTTGGATTGTAGGCATCATGGAAGAAAACAAGTTGGTAGGTTCAAAAACATTGTAAGATGTTGGAAATGCAATCTTGTTGGACATATTGTTGCACATTGTTACACTATGAGATGCTATAGTTGTGGTGGATTTGGCCACAAAGCCCAGGACTGTTGGAATTCAAGGAGACAGTCAATGAGAAATGCTTCATACAATACAAAAAGAAGAGTAAATGAAACATGGAAGAAAAATGAAGTTGCAATTATAGAAGATCAGAGAACAAAGGCCAAGAAACCAGGATACTCACAGATGTGGATAACAAAGACTGAATAGGTGAACATGAGTGGAGTTAATTGTTGCACAAATAATTGTCGTCATGCAGAAAGTAGAGTATAAAAGTTTCTCAGATGAATTTAGAGAATTATACAGTAGAGATGATAGGGGGAGATACCTTGTCAGGAAGAACTACCCTTTTAGAAACAAAGGGGGAGAGTAGTCAGAGACAAAGAGAGCAGATTGAAAGGGGGAGTCATTCATTTATGGAAAGCATAGCATGATTGTAGGGGGAGTTACCCGAGTTCATATTTTGGTCAGCAGCATACAAACATACATATATTAATCTAAAGGGGAGAAACCCTTTTCCATTGATGTCAAAGGGGGAGAGTAACTTCATAGGAGAGAAGCATCATCACAGGGGGATTTTGTGTATGGATTTGGTGTGTTTCCCTCAATGACAAAGGGAGATATTGTTGGACATATTGTCATTGATGTGTTGACATTGATGTCAACAACTGATGTCATTATGAAGTGATGATGAGTTTTTATAAACAACATGCAGAGGAATCTACATAAATATCAGGAGAGGTAGCGTATTAGATTTCAAGAGATCAACCCAATGCAGAAACACCATCAAGATCAAATTCCCAACATATCAATGATCTTTATCATTTAGTATCCAAGTATAAAACCAAAAACCTCAAAAGGGAAAGCACATTGCAGTGATGATGAGTTGTTATGAACAACATGCAGAGGAATCCACCAAAAATCTCATAAGAGAAAGCACATTGCAAAAACACGATCAGGATTGAAATCCCCACAGTAAAACTACAAAATAATCAATGAAGAATCCCGTCCACTGATGTAGATTTCGGGACAAACCAGGACTGTCAGATCTGGGATTTACAGAGGAGGACCTTCAGATCAACACCCGATTAAGTCCTGACTGTCGAATAAACACAAGTGATATCTACGGTGGAGAGAAATTTTGGAGATCAGAGGCAAAACTAACATCAGTGCATGTTTAACCTCTGTAATCCTCCTAGACTGTCAATCTGTAGATTCGACAAGATCAACGGTTCCACTACCAACGAGTAGTTTCCATTGCAGAACTCGGTGACAGTGTTAAACATCATGCTAGTTGGGACTCCACAATCATCCTTGATCATTGATCTTCTCCAGGATGAATCATGGCCCTTAGATCAAGCGCAGTGGAAGGATAGTGTAAGGTGTACTAAACAACTGACAACAAGAAGTCATCATAGTATCATGACTTATTCGGTAGGTAACCACTCCGGAGGGATTGAACTACCTTGGAGTTCTAGTAACTCGGAGTCCCGGAGAGCCAAAGCTCCGAAGTAAGATCCGACCGTTCGTCAAGAACGAAGATTCATGGTCGAGATCCTAAAAAGCGAACAATGAGAAGACCGTTAACAAAACGCCTTTTTGAGGTTGCGCGGACTGTCCACTCAACTACCGATAAAAAATCGACTGTCCGATCTACTTCGATGAAATGCACTCCGGAAGGATTGTACCTCTCATAGTTCGAGTATCCTGGAGCCCTGGAGTCACGAATGACCGAAATGAATCTGGACCATTGATCTAAGAACTGATCACAGTCGTTGGATAAAGGATTCATATGAACCTATGACCAGGAGGAGGACAAGTGCCACATCAGGAGATCCACATCAGTAAGGACACGTGGCACAATCAGATGGTGACAAGTGTCAAGGTCCAGTTGGCACTTTAGGTTACGTAAGTCACGAATCTAGGTGACACGTGGTAGCCACTTGGCTAGTGCCAAGTTAGCAGTGACGTCAACAAGTTACGTCCCTCCAGGAGTTTTTCCTTCAGGGGAAATCAACAACTACCCAAAGTGCCGAAGGCCAAAGTCAATGCTAACCGTTGACCTAAGATCCTCTAGATTCTCACACAACCATTAGATCAAAATGTAGTGGAAAGATGATGTAAGAAATCCCATGTTGACCACTTCGGAGCTGACCAACTCCAGTGGAAATTGGAGCAACAATTACCTGGACCTCTAAAGCCCCGGAGTAAATAGTGGTCATCCATCTCAAGATTTGATTAAGTCATAGCCGTTTGATAAAGCAGTGAAAGGATAATGTAAGGATCAAAGATAGACCATTGATTTGGTTCCGAGAATCATGCTAACCATTAGATCAATCCTTGTGAGAGGTCAAAACTTCAGAAGATTGGATGAGAGAGAAATCGCCCGAAGGACAAAGTACCAGAGGACTAGGTTCCCACCCCTGGTCATGGGTTACGAGCACATAATCCATGAAGTGATGAGAACATTTCTTAACTTAATAAGCCCGTGGGTTTATGAATATGGTCACATGTAAATGGTTTGAAGGAAGAACCTCTACAGAATTCTATTTCTGCAACATTCATAGAGACAAAGGAAATAGATTCATACCTGTGATCAATTTATGAAAATAGGTAACATGGTTGTTAAAAGCATATGAAGGTTAGTACTCATCATGGCCCTTCCGGTGATAGTCGGTATGTCAGGTTTAAAGTTGAATACCCATAATGATGATCATTGGTGGTCCCAAAGTTGTTGTAAATGGACAAGTTAGTTGTAACTTTTGGCACAAGTCGACCCTAAAACTAAACTAGAGTTGAACATGAATGAGTATAAATACAACTATGCTTGGTTCATTTGATTAAAGTGGGTAAGTGGGTGAATGAGTGGATCTGCACTTGAGGTCAGTGATTTCTGGTATGGTGATCCTTTGGCACAACAAGGTGCGAATTTCAAAGAGAAGATGAAGTGAAGAAGGTGCGAATTTCATAGAAGAAGATGAAGTTTGGTGATGAGAATTTGTTGTAGACCTATGATCATGAGCTGGAGCAGATTCAATAAATGGATGACTGGTATTTGGGTTGGTTGTACTATTAGATCAATTCTAGTTGTATAGATTGCATTCTATCGACAAGCTGAGTCTTGCTTGAGAGTTGGTGCTCTCCTTGGAGTTTTTTTACTTCAGTTGGTGCTGATAAATAATAGTTGGTGTTGGGAAAACCCCCATGATTGTAGTCACATATATAAAAACTTATACAGACATATGGTATCTCTTGTGTTCATTGTGGTTATGAATTATTTGCTCTTAATTATTGATAGATGTCATTGGTTAATGGCTACATACAATCTTACAATGATGATGTGTAAAATTATGTTTTGAAATAATTGCTAACCTGACACAAGAAAAGTTGTAAAATTACACACACTAATTCCCCCGTCTTAGTGTGGTTGGTGTGTCCAACAGAGGAGGAAGTAAGAAGCCAAGAGGATTTGTTACCAAAAAAATAAATGATAATCAAACTAAGATAAGGACCTTGCAGAAGAAAAAATATCAATTCATACATTGATTGAAAAATTGGGACCAACTCAAAGAGATATATCAAGCACAAAAATAAGGAGTCAGAATACATGCCCTACAAGAGAAAAATATAAAGAAAGAAACAAGAGGAGAAAAAGGAAAGAAAAGAAGAGGTATAAAAGATGACCAATTTGCAAAAGAAGCACTAAGAGAGGGAAAATAAAGAAGTCAATGAAGCATAAACTAAACAATAAAGAAACAAAGGAGGGAAAAATAAAAGCACTTCAAAACATAGGGGTATTAGAGAAACAAAAACAAAGGAGGCCAGGAGAATAATGACAAGAAGAAAATGACCAAGGAGGGAACTATTCCAATAAAGAATCTACATGAATTGTCAATGGGGATAACAACAAAGGAAAAAGTAAGAATAACATAGAAAACATGAAGAGCAAAAGAAAAAAAGAAGAACAAAAGAATAAGGACGTAGAAAATAAGGGAGATGAAGAGAAGAAGAAGAAAGATTATAAAAATAAAGAACAAAAGGAGGTAAAAAAATAGGAGGAAAAGGAAAGAAGAAGGAGGAGGAGAAAAAGGGAGAAAAATAAAGTAAGAAGGAAGTGGAAAATAATGAGGAAATAAAGAAAGTAGGAGAGAAGGAGAAGAGTAAAGGGAAGAAAATGAAAAAGAAAGGGAAAAATCCACTGAAGAAGAAAACAAACACAATAGGAACCAATGACAATCAAGTAGATAACTAAAAACCAATAATAGAATTAGACATAGTGGTTCAACACCATTCTCAAAGAACACCAAAACATAGTTGGATCCAAATAAAGTTCCTTGGAAAAAGAAGGAAACATATACAAAGGATGCAACAACAAACAAACAAGTAATAGGTTAGCTTGAAAAAAACAATAGTCATAGAAGGAAAGACAAAGAACTTGGAGATAGGATACACACAACTATTCCATGACAAGGTTTTAGGGAAAATCAAGCAATAATAGTAGTTCCAAAAGTATTAGAGAAACCTAGAATTATGATGCAAACAGTATATTATATGATATACAAAGTATAAACAAAAACATCAAAGGAAAAAAACCTATAGTTTGGACAAGGAGGACATGAGATGATGATAAAATGTTTCAAAGACATCCATAAATAATTGAAAGTGAAAGACAATGAAATGCATACATTACAAGAAATTAATAGAAAAACTGTTGGGGTACATGTTTCCAATCCTAGAGATACCAAGAGAGAGCACATGAGAAGAAGCGAATGGACTAAGATTGGAGGCTATAACAAAAATGATTCACTCGATAGGAGAAACATAATTGGAAATAAAAGTAACAAGGAAAATAATAAAAAAGGACAACAAAGGTCACATAACTCTATGACGTGATGCATGAAATAAGAGGCATGGAGAACAACCAACGATATGTAGCAAAAAAAATGAAAAAAAAAGAATGGAGCCGAAGAGAAGGATGTATGAATGATCTCAGTTAAGTACGAAAATGACAAAGTTCAAAACCAAAAACTATAAGGAAGAAGATTTTGAACTAGGTAGGATGGGAGTAGAATAAAGATTCATAGAACTAGCCATCCTATATGAACAAATACCTCAAAGAGAAGGAAATAGGTGCAAGGAATTCTAGGGGTAGAGGACTCATATGGTAGAATGGGGATGAACTTGTTCATGAAATAAAGAGGATTTGATCACATTCATGATTAAACATGACTAGAAAAAACAACGAAGACAATCAAAATACAATTTGAAGAAGATACAAAGAATTATGATATTGACAACACAAGTTGAGGATAAATACATACAAACGATATTAGAGAGACTTTCAACTGATTGGTGAGCCAAACTTAGAGTCAACTTAGTAAAATAATACCTCTAGATAATCTTTGATAAGTATGCAAGTAATTTGGAGGCCATGTCTTTAATCAAATTGATAAGGGTAGAAATCAAGGTAGGGCACACATATGTACAAAAAAATTTAAAATGTTATATGGAAGCATCATAAGCATTAGAAAAAAAGAAAGATGAAACATGAAACATACACCTGATGATGAGGAAGAAGCATAATGAAAGGAAGTACTGAATTCAAAAGTAGAAAAATAGGGATAGGAAGATACCTAGGGCGATATAGATAGACAAAAGTACCACTAGGACAAAGTCAAGAAAAAATGAGTAGTCAGGAGGCTTCTAAGCGTGCAAGGATTGGATAATGTCGGGGATATAAATCACCAACCAGGACTAAAGTGACCTTTTTTTGGACAAACAAAGCACAAAATGGGGCTTTCTTAGTCATTGGATCGACCCAAGCAAGTGAATAGAATGTATAGATATGGGTTAGGAGAAGGTACATAAGTAGTAGTTGTTTTTATGCTTTTTTTTTTTTGGGAGAAGATTCAATTAATCATTTTGATGCTATAGGAAGGGGAAAATTGATTCTATGTGATACGGTTTTGGATTAGGATATATCCAACTGAATTAAGATAAGATTTTATCATTATAAAGAGGATCGTTTTCTCATTTTTGAGGTTTTCCAACTATAAACAATGATATCATTGATTAGGGTGTACCCCTTTATGTCTATCTGATTTTCAATTAATGAAATTGTTGGGATTTATGAATATATAGATAAATGAATTTTGTTTTTCTTGTTTTCAATGAGTAAATGAGAAATATGACTATTCTAGTAACCAATAATAGAGATCAACTTTTCAACAATTGTCCTTCATTTATGTATATCGAGGATCTACAATTGAATCACTTGTTGTTATGAGTAAAATCTCTCTATGGCTAGGGTGAATCACAACATACATGTATGACTGTAGAATTCAACTCTTTCCCATAAACATGCTATAAAAACTAATGTGAAAGCGAGATAATAAAAGGACCTACCTCGTCCATATGTTTGAAGATGTCCACCGTTGAGCACTTTGACCCAAAGCTTTATACCTGCAACAATTTCTCAACAAAAAAGCGAAGCAAGCATATAGTGATAATATAAAAGGTTAGCACATTAGATAGCACAATCCATTAATATACAAAACAAACATGCCCATGGATAATAACTCATATATTTGCAAGATATCAATTGGACGAGAAGAGAGTATTTCTATTAATAAATGATCAATAGAAGTGAAAATATTACAGACTTCTGTGTCGGCACGGTTCAAAACTGAGAAACCAAGTTCCTTCCAGCTGGGATTCCACCACTTCAATCCTCCACCAAGGGTAAGCTCATAGAAGGGATACAATGAAGTTCTCCATCAATAAGGGAAGATATTGGGGGCTGAACACCGTGTTCAGACTTAAAGGATAAAGGGATGCAGACTCAATATGAATTAATAATTTCTCCAGAGTAAATTTGCTCTCAAAGTTGAATTCTCTCTCTTTCCATAGCTCGAAATTGGGCTCTTTATAGCCTTCAAAATGCAACTGAAGGGCCGAGTCGACACGTTTCCAGTATATGGAAGGCCAAGGATCAGAGATCTCCTGTTGTGACATGGAAAACTAACATTTAATTTTGATTTTCTGGCACAATTCTGGATGTACGCAGGCTGTAGTGGAGTAGCCTGCATATACGCTTGCTGTATAGGGTGCACGATGCATACAAGTGGAAAAATTTACATTTTTGTCTCTGGATTTATCAATCAGGGAAAGTGAGTTTGCATAGGGAAATGGAATAAGGCCCTCTCTGCAAGATTGCTTAGGGTGAGACAAATATTTCTCTAACAGATGCCCCCTAATGTGTGAGGTCAGAGGAGTATCTGCGATGGCCGAAATACATTATAAATAACCCAGAAGTGAAGTGGTAGGGGACCAGTTGGATGAACTCAGTTGCTCATTACATTCTGTACTGACTTTGCATACATGGTTTCCAAAAATCACACTGCAGATCCATGTGGAAAATACACCAAACAAGTGTCCGTAGGGCCAGGGTGCATGATAGGACTACAATATCATGTGATTCTGAGACAAACTGAGGGTATGGACGACATGCAATGTAAAGAGTTTTGAGGAGTGGCTGACATAGGTTGATATACTTCCTTTGAACAAGAGCATGAGACATATGGAGGACTCTGATAGCATAGAGCTAATGATGAAACCATAAGATGCAGGAGGCATCGATGAAATTATCTATAGGGATTGGAAGAGTAACCAGTCGGTAGAGAAGACTTTGTAACGAGCTCAGCTTCCTAAGGCCATGCTAATCTCAAAATTATGATGATGAATGGACTCAAATAACTTTGTGCTCTGTTCAAAGGTGACATGATTGCTGCCGATAGAAGATAACGCTCCCTTCCCGCCTGTCTTTTTTTTGCTTTTTCATAGACAAATGAATGCTATGATACAAACGAGGAAACAAGTGTCGCAAGTAAGCAAAACTAGTTCCAGTAATGGAACATACCTGTGCTTAATGCAGGGAAGTGCATGTGGGAGATGGACACTCGGGGGAATGTTCCCTCCTAGGTATAGGGTGTCAAATTGTGAAGGATATAAACAAGGCTCTGCTTGGTTGAGGATGAAAACTACTATAGGCTCAATACTACAAGTAAGGGCATGAGATGCAATGACAACTTAATGCCAAAAAAATTCCCTTTTTGTGTCTTTTAGTCTACTTGGATTGAAAAAGGGGTAAACTTGTGCCAAATAGACGTCTTTTCAAAACTAGTTTTACGAGTGTGAAAGAGACAAGTTCACTCGACAATATTTTCATTTTTTGATAACGAGTTGGAAAAGAGATTAACTAACACTCATGACCTTTCAAATCCAATTTAACAAGTGTGAAAGGGGAAAATCACTCAACAATCTTTTCACTTTTTGAAAACGAGTCTGAAAAGAGCTTAACTAAGACTCATGACCTTTCAAGTCCAATTTAACGAGTGTGAAAGGGACAAATCACTCGGAAATATTTTCTCTTTTTGAATGAGTTGGAAAAGAGCTTAACTTGGACTCATGGATGCTGTTCTAATCAACATGTAATGGGGGAGGTGAAGGCTCCTGTGGATGGCTTCTATGAAAGGCCAACAACTTATGAAGAGCTGACACAAGCTTGGGAAAACCCAAAGATTTCCAAGTCGAGGAGGATAAAATACTTGCAGAGGTTACCTTATCTACAATATATCGAAGAATGAACCTTATTTGGAAGGGTGTAGAAGAAGGAATTCGAGGTTCTACAAGATCATTCCAATCAAAGGAAACCACCCTAGGACTTGGAGGGAGCATACTCGAAGAGAGTGGAATGCTCCCTAGTGAAGAAGCTACAAAACTAGAAATGCTAAGGACATGGTTGAAGGATGCATCACCCTTCAAAAGAAGAGTGGGATTTACAAAAGATTGCATCGACAATGTCACTTCCTTAGACTTATCACTCTCCAAGAGAAGAGTGGGATCCACTGAAGATTTCATCGGCACGACCAGTTCTTCAACCATTGGTTGAATAGGATGCAAGACAATAAGGTCAAGAGATGCATCACCCCCAAAAATAGGAGTGGTGTCGGTCGAATATTGCATAGACAAGACCGTTGGTTGAACAAGATGCGAGACCACAGGGTCAAGGGATGCATCCGCCCCTAAAGGAAGAGGGGTGTTAGCTGAAGATTGCATCGAAATTACTGTTGTATCAACCAAAGAAGGTTGGGAAGCCAAAGACAACTCAGAACTTGAAGGGCCCCTGAGAAAGGACCACGCTTCTTGTACCACAACAATAGCAGGGCACATACGAGTAAGGTGATCTCGTTTGTAAAGTATACAAAGGAACTTTTGTTTACATATTACATGTGTAGGCTTCTCAATCGTACGAATTCCCCCAGCATGACTTGCAGTGGTTGGTGACATGCTCCCAACATGACTTGCAGAGGCTAGTAACAAATCTCCAACATGACTAGCAGAGGTTCGTGATGAATCCCCAACATGACTGGCAGAGGTTGGTGATGTATGTGCAGTTTGACTAGCAATGAATAGATTTGTGCCCCTGACATGACTTGCAACAGATGGTTGCTGGTCTTCAACATGACTAGCAGAGGTTGTCGACCAATCTCCAACATGACTAAGAGAGGTTGGTGATATAATTCCAGTATGTGGTTGACCCTCACAAGACGCAATCGAGGAAGGTAGGGTCCAAGGATCACTAAAATGGGAAGTGTGGAAAGGAATGGACCACCCTATTGAAACAGGCCTACTGGACATGGTGTAAATGTGATGACTCGGTGTCGTGAAGTCGAAAGTACCCATAAGGGAAGAATACATTCTGACACCAATATTCTCAGTTGTCGGCTGAGAATTGTCGATCACAGGGATCAACAGTCCAATATATGCATTAGGACTAGAGCACACAAAGGATAACTGATTGATCATCATGATATTCCCTTCATGAGGAAAACAAAGAGTACGGAAGACAAATGACACAATGACGATCGTGGCATAAGTCCAATTGCAACCTAGTAATAAGTTATAATCAAGAAGTGCATCGACCACCTCTACTTCCACCTCTACTATCTTCCCATATAACTGGACCGGGAAGGGCACATGGAGAAGAACTCCAGTATGGTCACCAATTCTGTTATGAGGAAAATCTCTCTATGGCTAGGGTGAACCACAACAAACATGTATGACTGTAGAAATCAACTCTTTCCCATAAACATGCTATAAAAAATAATGTGCAAGCGAGATAAGAAAAGGAACTACCTCGTCCAGATGTTTGAAGATGTCCACCGTTGAGCACTTTGACCCAAATCTTTACACCTACAACAAGTTCTTAACAAACAAGTGAAGCAAGCATATAGTGATAATATAAAAGGTTAGCACATTACATAACACAATCCATTAATATACAAAACAAACATTCCCATGGATAATAACTCATATATTTGCAAGATATCAATTTGGACGAGAAGAGAGTATTTCTATTAATAAATGATCACCAGAAGTGAAAATATTACAGACTTTCAAGTCGACACAGTTCATAATCAAGAAACCAAGTTCCTTCCAGCTGGGTCTCCACCAAAGGCAAGCTCATAGAAGGGAGACAATAAGGTTCTCCATCAATAAGGGAAGATCTTAGGGGCTGAACAATGTGTTCAGACTTAAAGGACAAAGGGATGCATACTCAATATGAATTAATAATTTCTCCAGAGTAACTTTGTTCTCAAAGTTGAATTTTCTCTCTTTCCATAACTCAGAATTGGGATCTTTATAGCCTTCAAAATGCAACTGAAGGGTCGATTCAGAACGTTTCTAGTATATGGAAGGCCAAGGATCAGAGATCTCCTGTCGTGACATGGAAACCCGACATTTAATTTTGATTTTCTGGCACAAATCCCGATGTACGCGGGCTATAGTGGAGCAACCTGTGTATACGCTTGCTGTATAGGGTGTAAGATGTGTACAAGTGGAAAAATTTATATTTTTGTCTCTGGATTTATCAATCATGGAAAGTGAGTCTGCATAGGGAAATGGAATATGGCCCTCTCTACAATATTGCTTAGGGTGAGGGAAATCTTGCTCTAACACTTTTTAGAGCTTCAACCCAATTGAGGATCTCTCTACAACCATTATATTTTGGATTTGGATCCCTTTTTTACCTATCACCTCTAGAAATAAAAAATATTCAAATGAATTATATTAAAACAATATTTAAAAAAAAAATCTAAAACTAGTTATATATTTATATTATATACAAAAAAATTACAAGCATCCTTGGTGGAGACCTGCCACAAGGGAAACCAAGACCTCCACCAATTGAAAAATAACATACTAGTCCATGCCATTTTTACTTATAAACCTATTATCTTGATCACAAAAAGATATAACTGTGTTCATTAGAAGCCTATAGCATGACATAAAAGCTAGATAAAATAGAAACAATCCCATATTAAGTAGGAGGATGCAAGAAACTTTCTCCAAGTTGATGGCCATATGTGTCATTGATTTGCATAGGTCCCTTTTGAGTTGAAACATAAGGTTGGGGATCCTCTTCTATAAAAATAGGGTTGAACTTTGTGCCCACAGAACCAAGGGATTCATCTTTTATTTCTATTGTATCATTGTTTTCATCTTGAACATGGGAAACCACAATTTCAACCCCCCATACACTGCCTTAAAAACTACCATGAATTTTCTATCTAGCAGATCGATTTTGTGGAGGATAGCTTGCAGTTGTAGGCTTATTTCCTCAATAACTTGGGAAATAAGGGCCTTGATCAACCAATATATTTCAATAATTCTAAAAGCCTTAGTGTCCCATGTTATTGAGAACCCAAGGTCATGTACCCACCCTTCAAACTCTTCGTGAATTTGTTCATTTGACAATAGTTTCTTCATTTTATCTTTGATGGTTTCTTCCATCTCATTTATTTCTACCTTAAATAATTCAGGGAACCTATTATGGTAGAAATTGGCCGCTACTTGAGTTTATTTTTCAGTCTTGGTAACATAGCGAGTCTCTTCATAGACAAGGGCTTTCAAAGTGTAGGATCTAGCCCTACTTTCAACCTTGTTTTTACCTTTCTCACTAGCTAGGAAGTTGTTTCCTTTGGTCATCATTGATATGCTAAGTTTGGAATGGAGGAGAGGTAGGATGATAGGAAAGACACTAATGTGTGGTATATAACTATCTACAGGGCACCAAGGGGTTGTAGGGAACCTATTGAGCCGCTTCAAGAGAGTCAAACTCTCTTTCCACTGACAAGGAGAATGCCAATGTCCCCTAGACCTTTGCATACCAATTTCCCAAATAACCCTCTCAGTAATTATTGAAAGCAAGAAGCGAACAAAACCATATTTAGATAGAGGATTGTATGTGGGTGGTGATTCCTTTCATCTGCAAGTGAGCGAGGGAGGTTGAGACCCTAGGTGTCTACTCATCTCCTCTAGATAAGACCAAATTCCAATATTCTATAGCTAGCATTCTTGGATGGTTAACCTCCTAATTTGACTGATAACCAACTTCCATGTGTTCTTAGATGATGCAAATTATCATATCTCTATCTGGTTTCTAGAGCTTTGTATGCCACTGGGACAGACCAATTCACCATCTACTAGACTTCTACATGCCCCCCTTTCCCTTCCATCATTGTGTATGGTACCCACTATCATGTTGGAAACTAAAAGACATGTGGGGAGTGTCATGGCTCCAACCTCCAACACCCCATATGGGTGTAAAAATAAAATAGTATTAAAATTCATAGGTGTAATGGAATTAAATGATGGAAACATTGACTACATAAGGATTTGCATGGAAGTGTATTTGGAACAAGGTCTAGCCAAAGCTATAAGAAATCATGGATTGAAAATTTACCCAAAAATTAAACAATGAAAGAATTATATTCATTTCAAATATTTCCACAAATAATTGCACTTCACAAGAGACTGTGAAAAGAGGCAAAAAACCATTATTGAAGACAACATGAAAGAATCGAAGACAAAAGGGTTGTATAGATCATAAAAAACAAAGAAATGATGGAATAAGAAGGATCCCTTGTAATTGAATGAAGGAATTCATTCTAGATATTGGATACAAAAACAAAGGAACCCTAAGGGCCTAAGACTTAGAGGTGAGAGTCCTAGAGAAACCATTATTGAAAAAGGCAATGAGAGCCCTCAATGGGGAAATGAGAAGGCTGACAAAGCTTTGGGAAGTAAGAGAACAAAAGAAAAAATTTAACAAGTAACACAATTTGATTACATTGAAACTGATGGCCCAACCTAAAAATATATCCAATTCGTAGATTATTATCCCATTGCCTATCTAACCACAACATCTTCATTATTCATTATAATCTATGTGCATGAGCTATTTTGTAAGTAATCTCAATGTTCTAGTTCTAGGGTTTTATAGTATCTTATCTAAATGTTTGTAGATACCACTTTTATGTGATAAGAGATTTATATCTTTAATTAGGAACTTAACATTTAAGTAAACTTTTTACCTCTTTTTTCGAATAAATCGAGTAGCCCCCTTGTTTTTCACCATTTAAATTGAACAATCAATGATTTCAATGGAGAAGTATTTTTCTGTATAATTTGGATTTATAGTTGTCCCAACCCTTTGTATTTTTTCTATTGTTTTCTATTATTTGAGTTTTAATGTTATTGTGTATTTTGTTGTTAGTTTTGATCATACTTGTAGTTGCAATGTGAGTGCTATTTAGATATAGAAACACTAGAAGTTGGTAATGCAACAATGATTTTATTTTGTGACAATGTTGATTCAAGGGTTTTCATTGTAAGTTGTAATCTTAGAAAATGGTCATACATGAATGTCATACAACACCAAGAGTTAGAAGGGAGATATGGAGATTGGGACACCACAAATCACCAAAATGAAAAAATGACAACCAATATTTAGATGAAAGGTTCAAATAGTTTACCAAGCAACTTGAGGAGTTGAGGGAGTAACATGGAATGGAGTACTTACATTTCCAAATCGAAGCCAAATCCTTCCAGAAAATGACAACTCTCTGAATCTCTCTCTAAGTGATTTGGGGAGGATCATGAAGACACAATGCACAATGAAATCCCAATAATATTCATATGAAGATTCCATAATATGAATTCCAAGGTGATATCGAAGTGTTTATGTGGTTTAGCAAGATCAAGCTAGCCTTTCTAGTGTAACACATACATAACCAAGAACATAAGTTGAATATTTCCCTTTACAACCTTCAAGGGGAAATACATACATAGGGGGAATAGATGGATCACTGAACAATCTAGAGGAGGTTCCAATGACTTTCCATATGCATCGAGTGAATAAGAACTTGGGTGAAATCTATAATATTCAACTAATGCACTTATGTTAGAAGGAGATGTCCATTGAAGAACACACAAAAATGTGTAAAGTGTTGGAGTCTAGAGAAAGACTTCATATTGACTTAGTACAATACATCTATATATCAAACTCGAGGACAAATATTAGAACAAAGATAAGGTCATTTCAACCAAAATAATTAAATAAATCCATTATCTCAGCTAGGAGAAGATATTGAAAGAACAATATGTTTTTTTATAAAGAACTTTTGTTCTATGATTAGGAGGGATTATGCCCAATTTTTAAACCCTAGTCTACCAATAGGTTTAAAGTCCCTCACCAAGATCCAAATCTAGTTCATATATGCTATTAACCTTTGTGTAACAACCATGCAGGCCCCCCTCTAAAACTTATATGGCTAAATATTTACACCAATTTGATTCGGAAGTAAATGTATTGGAGATAATGCACTGAACAATCTAATAATGACCTTGCATTGGAAAATCAATTCTTATCTCTAATAGATACACAAAAATCCTTTACATACATTGTTGTTGATCCAAAATGGATCATAGACAATGCTCAATTGGATTAGAAGATTAAAGGTTTTTCATCCATGATATAATATTAGTGTTTCAAACCCTTGAGATTGCAAACAAATTTTAGAGTTATGACATAGAGAAGAGAGGTGGGAGGGAAGATGACCGCTACCTGTCACCCATGACTTTGTCTGGGTAGTTGACGATGGATTTAGATTCAACTACACTTCATACTAGGATGCGTTGGCGACTGGGTAATGGATAAGAAGAAAGTTATGAGATATGACATGTGTGTGGAGAAGGTGTTAGTTTATCCTACAAACACTATCAAAAAATCCTCTCAACTGATGATATGAACTCCTCAACCTGGTGTCATGATGTTGAACTCATGGTTCTTGATTTTGTTAGCCAACTAGGACCTACAACAAATTTATATTGAACGAGGGTGTCATAGGAACTTGTTTTTCAAAGGAAATCATATAATGGAGGATGCGTATCTCCTTCATCACATTGATAAAATTACTCGTTGAAAAGACACCCTTAGACTATGATGAACATCACAATGTCTACGTTGGTGCCACCTAGGTGGGTAGTTGCAACATCATGAGGTTATGTAACGATTTCTTGGGTCATTTATCCTTCCAAAGGGAAAAATCTATATAGACCAATGAATGGACAATGAGGGGTTATCTAGTTGGTTGGTTTTGATTCTTGGTGTTGTAAACAATGGATCAAAATAATAGTATTGAGGGAGAAGGTAATGCCCACTGGTTTACTCAAGTGCCAATAAATCCACAAAGAAGGATTATAGAGGGAGAGATTTATGGAGTCTGACACCAACAATAGATTGGTTGTGGAGCAGACCGAAGCAATGTAAAGGAGGTTTGACACACCCGTATACTCTTTAAGTTTTGACATGAGAGGAGAAGCTCTAGTCAAGCTCATTGTAATATGTAATTTTCCTTGAAAATAATAAAGAGCCAAACAAGCCATTTTGAGTTGGAGTTTTCTCAAGTTAAGTGTTTCCAAGATAACCATAGAGAGAATGAATGAATTAATCAACATAGGGTCTGCGATGGTGAATCGAATCAATCATAGGTTGATTGATTCTAGATCCACTACAATGAATGGACTTACTTGTCATGGCACCTTCATTTTTTTTTGTCTCCACCCAACAATAAGAGGTCTCTTTCATGGCTTATATTGAAAGTACAATGAATATTCTAGATAAGAAACATGTTAAAAGTATAAACCTCCATTTATATGGTTTTGAATGATTCCCCATAAGCATCCTAAGGTATCAATAAATCAAATTTTATGTTGCATATATTTGAGGTGTGAATGTAGTCCTTGCCATTCTATGGATCTACTCTTTGGATACATACTCCACTAACCACCAAAGGATATTTCTCCCCTTTAACAAAATGACCAAATTTTATGTTGCATATATTTGAGGTGTGAATGTAGTCCTTGGTATTCTATGGATCTACTCTTTGGACACATACTCCACTAATCACCAAAGAAGATTTCTCCCCTTTAACAAAATGACAAAGATAATACCATTGAACCCCTGCCACTTAAGAGCTTCAATATTATAAACTCTCACATGAAGAAAGTGCACATTTCTTTAAATAATGAATCCAACAACTCTTGAACAACCTTATATTCCATGCTTCTTCAAATAGGTGTAAAAAGAGAAGGCATGTTTTATAGTAAGTTCCTAAGTGATCACACCTCACAAAGGAACGCATTATTTCGTAAATGCTTCTTCAAATAGGTGTAAAAAGAGAAGGCATGTTTTATAGTAAGTTCCTAAGTGATCATACCTCACAAAGGAAAGCATTATTTCGTAATTTTATGAAACAACTCATATGCATATTCTAGTTAGATTATTATCAAACACTTGGCATGCATCCCTAATTTCTTTCTTCACATAGATTGGGCTTGCATTAATAAAACATCTCCAATATACCCAAGAAAAATATACCTAGGAAAAGACAAGCTATCTATGAAAAAATATGAGGAAGATGATGTATTTGGTACATAATGGACAAGTGCAATTTTCATGTATTGGGTGATTCCCTAGGGTACCTTAGGGGGCCATATACCAAAATATATTCCCCTTTATTTGTATTGCTTTAAAGATAATAATTACATGGTTGATATAATATTTTTGTTAATTGAATTGGTTCAAACATTTCTCTATGGTTATATTAACTTAATTATAAAGTGGATTAATAGTTTATTTTCTAATTATACGTGGAAAATCACCCAAGAGAATAAAGAATAGAATGTAGATTTTTCAATCAAAGTTTTACAATATAATGTTTCATTCAAAGTAAAAAATGTATTTTTACATTTTCTTATCATATTATAATATATGGTTATATTAACTTAATTATAAAGTGGATGAATAGTTTATTTTCTAATTATACGTGGAAAATCACCCAAGAGAATAGAGAATAGAATGTAGATTTTTCAATCAAAGTTTTACAATATAATGTTTCATTCAAAGCAAAATATGTATTTTTACATTTTCTTATCATATTATAATATATTTTGGATATATAATGTTATAATATATTTTGGATATATAATGGGGTAAAAACACAATTTTTTTTTAGTTATTTCAACAAAGTTTCGAATACTTGTTTTTTTAAAAAAGCTTCATCTTACCATGGGAAGTTAAAGTGTCCAAATTTAGTATTACAAGATATTCATTAACACCATTTAATTTGTTTGCTCTCCATCTAAGTAGTCACAAGTAGGAGTATCTATTTTACCAAGTTCATCCAAGATTTACACTTGGACCAAATCATTATCGCATACCCTTACATGCATTCATATGTGCGACAATAAACACAAGCATCTCACTTAGTAAGGCTTGAACTTTAGTGGGGACTATATTACCTAACTGCTTTCACTGACCCAATAAATCATTGTTCACTGACCCAATAAATCATTGTTCACTACTCTATCATTTAATTTTTAAACTTTGTAAACAACTTTATAAGAGAGAGGACATGTTGTATACCCAATCATTATGATGAGTGGGGAGGTTACCCATGAAGTTTAATAATAAATACTACCTTAGTGTATACTAAGGATATTTGATTTTCTTAATTTACATATAGGTATACTAGAGAAAAGAAAGAGGCTAAAAGATTCAAAATGGTTTCTTTTTAATTTCTATGTATGATATTATAAAATAAATTTACATGTATGACATTATAAAATATAAAAATGATATTTACATTTTCCATGTAAGAGAAAGCGTATTATAAAATGATATTTTTTTAAGATTTGACGATTTCTCTTTTCACTGACTTTAAGGGTGTAATATGTTATTATATATTACATGTAATATGTCACCCCACTCCATGAAAAGCCCTCTCTTGCACAATTTGTATAGTCAAAGGAATCAATTAGTGGCCTAGTGGATCTTATTTTCAGTGAAAAAATATTTTTCCTAAGTTTATTAAATTATGGCCTAAAAGTGTACATGCTAAGTTTACTATATCATGGCCTAAAAGTGTACATGCTTAACATCTATCACATTTTGAGACTTCCCTTAACTTACCACACTGAAAAAGGTATTAGCAATGAAGGTTTAGGAATGGTCTAGAAAAGATTGTCGCTAAAGCTATTTTTGGAAACCACCTGTAAAGACCATCACTAAAAATGACCATCTATACTATCAATGTGGGTGATGCAATTCCTTAATAAGCTTTGAAAAATTTGTGACTAGAGAAGTAAAACAACTAGTCATGACATTTGTTATGTGCCATGTAATAGGAAGATGAGTAAAGCAACTAGTCATGACATTTGTTATGTGCTATGTGATAGGAAACATTACATTTTTTAATTAATTTGTTATGTGCCATGTAATAGGAAAAATTACATTTGTTAATTGATTTGTTATGTTTCATGTGCCATGTAATAGGAAAAATTATATTTGTTAATTGATTTGTTACGTGTCATGTGCCATGTAATATGAACAATTACATTTGTTAACTGATTTGTTATGTGTCATGTGCCATGTAATAGGAAAAATTACATTTGTTAATTGAATATAGTGTAAAGTTTAAAAATCTTTGAAGAATTTGTGACTAGAGGAGTAAAGCAACTAGTCATGACATTTGTTATGTGCCATGTAATTTGTGACTAGAGGAGTAAAAAAACTAGTCATAACATTTGTTATGTGCCATGTAATAGGAAAAAGAGCAAAGTAATTAGTCATGACATTTGTTATGTGCCATGTGATATGAAAAATTACATTTGTTAATTGATTTGTTATGTGAGATGTAATATGAAAAATTATATTTATTAATAGAATATAGTATAAAGTTTAAAATATATTATTAGTTTTTTATAAATATAAACATGCGCAATGTAAATATAAAATTTTAATATTTATTATTATCGAATTCCGTTATTAATCAATTTATAGTTGTTCATTTTGAATTTTTTCATGTATTCCCTTTTCACACATAAAAAATGATTACAAGCACTTTCTTAATCAAGTAACATGAAAACTAATAAAAAAATGATTGCAAGCACTTTCTTAATCAAGTAACATGAAAACTAATAAAAAAATGATTGCAAGCACTTTCTTAATCAAGTAACATGAAAACTAATAAAAAAATGATTGTAAGCACTTTCTTAATCAAGTAACATGAAAATTAAAGTAACATTAAAACTAATGGATGGCACCAATGCATTACATGTAAGCATGTGAACTGTATAGGATAAACCCTTGCAAAGAACAAACTCATAGGAGGAAGTTCCTTTTACATAGAGGTTAGAAGAAACACTTTTTTGTTAGGACACATGAATGACACCATTGTGGATGTAGATGACCCAGATGAAATAGTATTAATATGGAATAAAATACTTACATAGTTATATTTTTATCAAAATAATTTTTAATACATTATATAGATAACAATTATAAGGTAATAATGGTTTACAAGGTATGACTCCAAGATTGCAAATAATATTAGTATTGAAGTAAGGGAGGATGTTATCACATTAACCTAGGGGTTTACACCCCAAAGCCATATTTTTGATTGACAAGGGTTTAGGTGCATGTAATGCCTTACAAACCATTTATATCACAAAATACCACCTCCTACTTACAAATTTCTGGATGAACCTTGCCACATCTTTGTACAACATCTATATTGCTAATCATAAATATATTTATTTGTGCTCCATCATGGATACAAAACATTTAGTCCTTTCTTATTGTTTCACCACATATCATAAAGTAAGCATCATTCCTTCGAGGAGCAATGGAGGGTGAGGACGTAGATTGGAGATTTAGGCTTTTGTAGAATCTAGGGCCATAAGAGGAGTAAGTTGAATTATAGATCTAACTGAGGGTCTCCATATCTTCTCTAATGGATAAAACCTGGTGGCTAGGGAAGGTGTTGTTCCTAAGGTTAGCGTTCTGGGTAAGAAGGGGAGGATTTAGTTGGCTACTCCATCATTTACACCAAAAATATTGGACTATAGTGGAAGGATGAAGGTTATAAGGTAGGGCAGGGGGGGTAACAGGTCTATCAAAAGGACATGTTTAGTAGTAAAATTCCAATGAACCTATCATTGTTATATGCCATCACACTCATAATATTAATAAAAATGCATCATTATTGCATACCTATTAGACAAATGAGTATGGGGGGATAGAACTCCACTAGAAGGGAAAGAGGGGATAAGAGTATAGGAAAAGGGGCTAAGCCAAGGGGGCTTAAGCCCAAGGGAATATTATATTAATATTTATTAAAGTCTAAGTTATGTGATATTTTATCCTAAGTTCTTAGGATGGGGAATGCATCAACAAGTGGGGACAAGGTAGTTCCCAACATGACAAGTGTTTAGTTGGGAACATGCATACTTAAAGTAAGAACTTAGTACATTTTTCCATGATTCTAATCATTTGGGGATTATTCTGTCATGGACTCTTACCATCCGTACTCTTCTTTCCATCCATATTCGTACCTATACTTTGGGGAAGTTGGAGTTGATTGTAACTAGTAAACCTAGTCAGTTTGAAGAGAATAAGCATGTTGTCAAGTGTTGGAGTAGGCTATTTTGGATAAGTTTTTGGAATTGCGCAGAAGCGGATCGTGTGACATTTTGGCAAAGGATCATCATGCACGGAAAGAAGCTAACACATTATTAGGAGTCCACGTGCAAGAAACATGAGTTAGTTAGGAAGTTTTGGGACATTTTGTCCACTTTGTAACCATGTTGTAACAGACTTAGCCCTAATAGAATACTATAAATATGTAATGGGTTTTTGTGTAGAGGAGAGCTTATCTAGGAGAGTGTGTGGTTAGTGAAGAGTTGGCTAATGGTTTATATTGTTGATTGTTTGGTTGAGTTGTCAAGTATGAGATGAGTTGAAGATCAATAGAGAAGTATGTGCGTACTGCAACATAGAACAACCTGGGTAAGTTTGGGTTTTTACTAAATATTTATGTATGAGTGCAGTGTGCATGAATGTAATGGAGATTATGAATGAATGCATAAGAAGCCAACCGTTGTAGACATAGCCTAGTTTGGGGTGAGCCACGTTAAAACTTTGTGTTCTGATGTGTATGTTGTTGTGATATGTTTTCTTATTCTGTTTAATGCACACTTGTGATGAATAGTTAATATGTATAAGTTAGATCTGTTAAATGGTTCCCTGCATATGATGAATGATTAAATGAATATGTCATAGAGCATAGTACTAATATGGTTTCATGCACATAACATATGAATGGATGTTAAGTGAACATTAAGGACCGAATGCCTCACATTCCCCCATGACTGCAGAAACCTGGTTCCTACAGTCCCCATAGGTACTTCAGGTGAGACTTCACCTACTTGTGGGTGATGCAGAAAGGGCCAATATATTGGGATTTGCTGGTGAATTAATGATTAACCCTAGGTATGCCCATTGCGTGCCAACAAATGGTTATGTTTTCGGGACCAGGATCTACGAATGAGGGAGATGTGGAGGCCCACTAATGAGGACATCAAAGAATGGTGGAATACTAAGGAGATCGAGTTTGATGTAGATACAAATCATAATCCAAGGATCAGTGCATAAGAATGGTTACAAATGTATGTTTTTACAGATTTTCATGAAGTTTTTTTTGCTGAATTCTAGAATGTGTTAATAGAGTGGATCTAGAGATTTATTGAATATATCAAAATATATCAGACTGTGGTTCCAAGGAATTGGACTCTTGAATTGATTCAACAAGTTAATGCAGTAAGCAATAATACATCACGCTCAATCAACTACTAGTTGGATAGTGTGCTGGGAGGTTACGTTACTGAATTTTCCATAAATTGTACTCAGTCATACAATGCTACTAAAAGATAATTCTTCAAGGGACTGCGTGAAAGATACCTGAAGTCAATATCTATGTGGATTAAGATGTTTTTGTGTGAGAAAGGAGTGATGACAATGGAATTTGATTGATAATCACCTTTGTGCACATAGGGGAATTGGGGGCTAACTAGGGAACGATTTGAGCGTAAAAAGGGATGAAAAGAAGGAATGAGGAATGAACAGACTGAGGATGTCAAGTGAAGATGAGTGTGCGAAAAATGAATAAATTGGAGTATTGCACAATGGTAAGAGATTTAGACCGAACAAGAAGAGGACTATGGCTGAGAGAGAAGGGAAACAAAGTGAGAACGAGGAAAGAGACACTGGTGCAATATTCTAGATCGGAGGAAGTCTATGCACAAAAGAAAAGATCTGTCAGCTCAATCCAGTAGAAGAATATCCCACTCAGATTGGACTCTGTGTCGAACCCACGACCCCGTGTGAATTTCCAAGAATTGAGGTAAGATCAAACATTTTGTCAATTGAAGTTAGTGGAGGAAACAAAGATAGTAATGGAAGTAATCAAAGTAGTGGAAGTAGTATGTCGAGTTAGAATCAACTAGTGGTATCAGGAAAGAATACCATGCAGACCATGATGGCGAGGGTAGTGTTGTAGGAAAATCTCCCTGCGGACAGGTAGACCTCCTCTTGAGAGCTAGACCCTTAACTCTAGGACAGAAGGTGCTTAACATGGACACTGACTTCCTTTTAGATCTAATCAAGCTGATGAGAAAAAGAGAAGGAGGAAATCATGTACCTTATAAATGTCATTTATCCCTGCAAGGTCCAGGATGTGCTTCGATCTTGAGCTCCTTGGTAGATCCTGCAAGACAAACAAAAGTACAAACAACTTCCTACTCTACTGAGATTAGCTAAAACATAGATCCATCTACCATAGACAAAATTATATGGAACAAGTACAAGTTTGAAAGAAACAGTCCAAGCATTGATTGTATTAAAGAGAACAACAATGAAGAAAACTTACAACCATAGATGTGAGTGCAACAACTTCATCAAGCTCTCCTTGTCCAACCCTTGCTCAAAAGCTCCATGATTATAATGACAATACTTTCACTGATTATTCTCCTCCACTTCTCATGAGATCATAAGTTTGGTATCTCTAAACTTATTTCTCTCCTTTCCTCCATGGAAACCCCTCATTATATACGATTTGGAGGTTTAACCACCATGGAGAGGATCTCTCATCAGATCCACTAAGAAAGGGATCTCTAAGATATTT
>JASDQU010373131.1:26343-43569 GCA_032191745.1 Picea mariana
ATTAATTGCTAAAGGCTTCACACAGAGCTATGGAATTGATTATGAAGAAACATTTGCACCAGTAAGAAGACAAGAGACTGTTAGAATGATGATTTGATTAGTAGCTCAGAAGAAATGGAGCATTCATCACATGGATGTGAAAAGTGCCTTTTTGAATGGGTACTTAGAAGAATAAGTGTTTGTGGAACAACCACAAGGTTTTGAAGTGCAAGGAAAAGAACATCAAGTATACAAGTTGAAGAAGGCTTTGTATGGCCTCAAGCAAGCACCAAGAACATAGTATGCTAGGATTGATGGATATTTTCAGGAGAGTGGCTTCAATAGAAGTAAAAGTGAACCTACACTTTACTACAAACAAGAAGGTAATGATATTCTTAGTGTAAGTCTATATGTTGATGACTTATTATATATGGGTAGTAGTTATAAGATGAAGGATGAATTCAAAATTGCTATGATGAATGAATTTGAGATGAAAGATTTGGGTCTCATGTAATATTTTCTGGGTATGGAGGTTTATCAAAATGAGAATGAAATTTTCATTTGTCAAACAAAGTATGCAAAAGATATGTTGAAGAAATTTGATATGGTAGATTGTAAACCAACCTCCACTCCCACTGCTCATGTAATTGTGTTGTGTAGAGATAATGGTGCTGAAATAGTTGATGAGGCAACATACAAAAGTATTTTTGGAAGTTTGATGTTTCTAACCCACACAAGACTTGATATTGCTTATTGAGCCATCTGAAATACATATGAAAGCAACCAAGAGGATTTTGAGGTATGTGAGAGGAACTCTAAATTTTGGTATTCATTACTACACTTCTAAAAGGTTTAATCTTGTTGGATTTAGTGATTCTGATTGGGGAGGTAGTTTAGATGACCGAAAGTCTACATCTGGTAATTGTTTCTCTTTTGGTTCAGGTTTGATTACGTGGAGCTAAAAGAAGCAAAGTATAGTTGCAATTTCATACACAGAAGCATAATATGTTGCAGTCACCTCAGAAGGTACACAAGCATTATGGCTTAGAAAAGTTCTAGAAGAAATTGGAGAGAAACAATTCATCCTAGAGTGATATTTTGTGATAACACTAGTGCCATCAAATTGGCCAAGAATCCAGTCCATCATAGCAGGACAAAACATTTTGATTTAAAGTATCATTTCATTAGAGATTTGGTGCAAAAGAAGGAAGTAGAACTAAGGTATATAAAGACTCAAGAACAACTTGCAGACATTTTCACTAAGGCAATTACTAAAGTCCAGTTTTTGAAACTTTGAGATCAGATTGCGAGCCCTCTCAACATCAAGGGGGAGTATGTTGGTAATTGATGCAGTATTGTCAATCATTTGACATGATGTAATCTATTTGTTTTGTGGGTTAGTGTTAAGATATAGATTGTCTAACTAAATAATGCATGCAAAATGCATGAATAGTTTTCTAAAATAAATTGTTGTATGAGCAGCTAATTGTTTGCTCTATGAAGCTATGTATTGTTATAAAGTTAAAGGTTGATCATAGTTGAACGCAACATTTTTGTTCAACTACCTGAATAATAATTTCTTCTTTCTTTATGCATGGATTGTAAACATGATTCTATGATATTGTGATTTAATTATTTGATGTATTGTTATGTTATTCTAATTAAATGATTATCTAGTCCAGAGATAGGCTTGCATAGATCCAAAAGGTCTATACAAGTTTGCTTCCAAAACTTCTGTCCTATCTAGTCCAAAGATAGGCTTGCATAAATCCAAAAGGTATGTACAAGTTTGCATCCAAAACTTCTGTCCTAAACTTGTACAGGCTCCACCATGGCTTTCACAATCCAATATGTCTCCGCAATCTTAAAATATTTTATTTTGTTTATAGAATACAAAAGTTCCTCCATCCAGTCCTCTACGTCCTCTAGAATTTCTCTACCTCACATGTTAAGCCTCTAGAATTTCTCTATCTGACATGTCGAGCCTCTAAGCTCGAACCTCTTCTTCCACCTCTTGCGCTACCTTCTTTTCTTCCTCCCACCACAGCTTCTAAAACATGTTCCCTACCTCCCATGCCTCTCGAGCCGTATCGGCCATCTGCCATCTACCCCTTGCAGTTGGACGCTTACTTATTGTGCATCCCACTGCACCTGGCTCTCCCCTTCCTGTCCAAATGCCTAGCCATTTTATGGACGATTCCAACCGAAATGCAATCAAACCCTTATCCCCCTGCACCTCCCTCTCCCCTTCCTACCCTAATGCCTAGCCATTTTATGGACAATACGAGCGAAATGCAATCAAACCCTTGTTAGTGCTACCAATGAAACTTAATGAACAACAACAGCTTCTCAACCAGTTCTACTCCCACCCTAGAAACTTATCTTCCTGAAGATTTAACAGGCTAGGGAGTAAGTGTTGTGTACCAACTTCAAGCCATGAATATTTAGCAGGCTAGCGAGTAAATGTTGTGTACCAGCTTCAAGCCATGGACTCCGTAGCTCACCAACCATCATAATGCCACAGTATCCGAACGAACTGAAACTTACCAAACTCCATCTTATGATACCACCCCAGCCACCTCCTCCTCCATCTGAACAAGAATACTCTCTTCACTTGTTGTCTCATCGAGCAACTGTTCAGCCACGGGGGCTTGGGCCGTCCCAACAACTAACACCCCACGCGGGAACATGTTGTATATTGTTAAGTGTCACTGCCTTGCGAATATTATATGTGATAATCTCTCTGTTACATGTGGAATTTAGTGACACAAATTTTAAGTGTTATTTTATATAATAGTTACTTATCATATGATAAATATATTTGCTTTAATGTCTTTACAGCGATGAGTAGAACCTTCCAATTTGGATGACAGGCGTGACTTCATTTCATATTCAGTGCACTCTTCTGTTCATATTTCAATCAAAGGTACGCACATGGTATGCGTCGACAACACACATGCTGGGAATGATCTTGGACTGGATCCGTTTTGTTTTTTCTACCAGGAATAGTAAGATGTGGACAATTTGAAAAATTCATTATCAGAATGGGTAGCTCAAGACATTTTATTAAAAAACAATTTAATCAATCATATTTACGCTGAAAGGTGTACACTTATTGATAATGGATACATTTAATAGGTTTTTAGTTCTTAATACGTTTTTTTATGAACGAAATTAAATATGCTTAGAATATTTTTAGTTGTCACAATAAATGAATGGCTCTGATTTCATTCATTAATTTCCGAACTGTTATAAAGACATCAGTTTATATGTTTACTTTTTTACATTTACCTAATCGTGTTTAAAAATTACATGTTCACTAACTTATTGTCACATCTACCTGATTAAAAAATATTAAGATATTAAGGTGGCCGTGTTTCTATGCCTGGAATCACCAACATTAGCCAGTTAAAAGTTTAACAACCGTAAACTGCCTTTCAACATTCACCAGCCACAAGTTAACGGCTGTGCTAATTAAAACCCATATATTATTTCACTCTGCTTTTTATTTTTCTCGGATGAGAGCCATTACGATTTTAACTGGAACACAATATTTAAAAGCAGGAGACCAAGAACTTGCTGTACTTTGCAGTGCCTCTTGTTTAAATAAGTATTTTTCAGTTCACGGTAGTCGTCAAATTGATATATAAAATCTCGTGTAAAGATTTATGTGCAGAGATTTCGTTAGATTTGAATTTATGATTTTTTTTAAAAATAATTTCATTAACCCTTCACCTTATCAATACAGAGGAGAAAAAAACGATCGGTCAACTTGTAAAGCTTGAAGAAAAATTTATTTTATGCGTTTTTCTGATTATTCTACAGATAGATTAATAGGAAGTTTTGATTATTTTTATTTTTTGGTAATCTTAAATTGTCAAAGTTACTCAAGGATAACTTGTAAAGCATCAACTTTTAACATGACTGAATTTTAAGGTGTCTCCATAAATTTCAAACCTATAACTTTTACTTATTAAGTTTTAATTATTAATACAATTTTGATTAAAATTTATATTTTATAATTATTTGTAACACATAAATAATAGTGTCTCTCTAAACATGTCTTCCATATTAGTATATCCACACCATTAAAGGATTTACAAAGATTTGATTGAAAGCACTCAGGCACTGATATAATGTGTATACATTTGAGCCAAAACACAGTAATTTTGTAACAAAGAATTTGTTTTCCATTTTAAATTTGGTACAGTTACAAATTCAATATGTGCAAAGTTTCATCCTAAAGCGTGATTAGAACTTTTACTCTTTCTGAATTGATCCAAACAATCAAAATTGAGAAATACAATCATATTCTTAAAAATTCAAATTAAAAAATCCAAAAAAGGGATTTTGCTTTTAACATAGCTCAAAATTTGTTTATTACACTGGTATATGTCTCAATATATTCTTCTAAAAATTTGGCCAACACCATTGTTGTTGCCCCTGAAGACATCTATCCTACTTTTACAAATCCAACCCCGAGACTAGAGTCATTCCAATGCCTTACAATTACAATTTCAGGCCCTATCCTCCCCATTAATCATCTCCTTCGGGAATGGTTGTGGGCGAGTTAACTAACGCCAAATTTAGCATCATACGACCCGGATGTATACCGTTTCAGCTGCCCTAGCATAGGATAGGGCGACCTACAGCCTTCTTCTGTAGGGCAACCACCGCCGACTGCCCCACAATCTCCTTCTCCTTCTCCACAGCTGCCGAAGATAAATTTCCAAAGCTTGAACAGCTTACCCTTCGGCGTACGTCCGGGATTCTTGTCGTCCATGTGCTTGGACGCCTTGCCCCATTTCTGTTTCAACTTGATCTGCCCCATACAACCTACCTCGGGGGAGGTTGGTTCGCAGGATTCGAACCCGGCACCTTTGTGCGGAATTATGGAACCCCATTTCGTTTTTGCGGGGCGATGCCTGCTGGAATACTGGAAGTCTCTGTCAGGGCTGAAGGGAGCCACAGACAAGACTGCAATCGGCGTTCTCATCACATGAAAGGAATTCATTATCATTGGACGTCCCGGACTTGCGGCCATTTCTCTCGATCGAATCGGCCTGCAAGTAAATGCATAAGATTCACTGAATTGCTTCCTCCCAAGCGAGCATGTTAAAGGGATTTCAACCTGGCGACTTGGCTTTGTGTGGGTAGATTTCACGATCGTGCCCTTCAAGCTGCAAATTTGTATGTGAACTCGTTATGGGACATTCCATGTGATATCTTCTCTTTTTTTTCTTTCACTAAACTGGAGAGACGTGCTCAGATAGGAACCCTCAACAGCTATAAACAAATATAGCTACTGTATATTGACAGTTGACCAAGTTGTATATTTAATGTATATCTCCGAGACAAAGAGCGCACTTCCATTTTTCCATGTGTGCAACTACCCACCCTTCTCGTTCACAGACCGCGTTGTTTCCATTTTAGAAAAGTGAAGAATTATATAATCCCATGCATATGCCAGCAAGTAGACTGAGAGTTACATAAATCTAATTACTATTTTTATATTTCGATTTCATGTTTGTGCTGTAGATTCATGATTTCGAATTTATGTTTCTTCTGTAGATTCAATGATCATGGTCGAAATAAAATATTATAATAAATAAATAAAATATTGAGAGTTTATTGATTTGACAATACCTGATTCCCACTCCATTAACTCTATGGAAAACTAACTCTACGGAAAACTAAGTCAAAATTTTATTGATTTAAAAGGGAGGAAGATTTTCAGTGACATTGATGACAGAATGTTTGTTTCCTTCGTGTCGACTTATACACTTTAGTGTTTATTTTGATAATATTGTAAATCTGAGAATTTAATGTTTTTTATTTTTTTTAATATGTTATTATAAGTTTAAATCAAGAAAGGCAGGGTATATATAGCTTTTTAGACTTTATCAGTTAAATAGTTAGGGAGGATCCCTTATCCCACAAACAAAGGAATTTTATACACCAATTTAATGTCTAGCTTGACGGTGATCTTAAAATTAAATTATTATTATTATATTTTGAAACATGTACTTCCTCTCAAAATTATTAAAACAAATCATTTTAATACACAACAATGTAATAGCAGTTAAAGAAAACATCATTCTAATAATAAATTAATATTTTAATTTATAATATACCAAACATACAAAGAAAAAAAAATAACAATGTTTTTATTCCCATATAATATTTATCTTTTTCTAGAACAAATTTTATATCACTTATAACCATATCTCTATCATATCAGACTGTGCTGCAACAAGAAATGTGCGTAATTGATCTTTCACATCGATTTTGCAAGATTTTCGTTGAGTTTGTCACTGATAAGTTTATTATATTTATATTTTTTTTTCCTGAGAATCATCCATAATTGAAAATTGAAAATAAATTAGTAAGTAAAAGTGGGTCGGTCGAATATTTATTAATTTTTTAAATGTTATTAATTAATATAAATTATTACCCAGCCGGGTGCCATCTGACGGCGCGAAGGTGGAACACGCGCCCTGCCTTGCCACCCCGGCTAGCATTATTAAGGAAGCGACGTAGGAGGTCTAGAGATCATCATCGGGTTGAGAGGGAACGGAGAAATGAATGAGGAGCACGAGGTGCGTGGTTACCACAACTCCCATCCATCAACGAGTGGTTGTTATGATAATGCATCTATGTAAGTGCCAGAGGTATAGAGAAGGAGTTATTATGGACCGATTCTACCATAATAGAGAATGGAAGGATCGAGGGAGTTATTATGGAACTATTATGTCATAATGGAAAATGGTATGAGAAGGTCATGGAAAATTATTTGGTGAAGAGGAAGGGGTTGGATGTTCGGGAAATGATGATTCTCATGGAAAGGAAAAGTTTATTTTGGGAAGATTTTTATGGAGGAAGAATGGTTATTTGGGTTGGGATATCGGTAAAAAAGAGATATAGGTCTCGAGTGATCCAGGTGGATATCGCTGGCTACTCACCTATTTTATTGGCTCAAAGAATAGTTTTCATTTCGGTCGTTTTTTTCCAGTTTTTTGGGTCCTAAACTTGGGTAGTTTTGAGGCCCTAAACAACATTTTTTTGGGTTCGACACAATCACATTAGAAGTTTTAGCCACAATGTGATGCCAACATGTGTAGTCCTCGAATAGTTCTTTCCAACAACCTATCGTTCACTTAAAACGAAGATCGTATGTAAAAGTTACGACCCTGGGAAGTTGATGTACCAACTTGCCCCATTGAGGCCCACATAATTTTGGCGCTTCATCTCCTAGGGTTAGGTTTTCGGATGTTTATGGTTTTCTCATTTATGTTTTTTGTTCTAAAGACCTTTGGAGCATCATTGTAGCCATCTTCTTGCGAATGAGAGTAGCCATCACATCTATTCTTAGAGATAAGTTGTCACCATTCGAGCAAGTTTGTTTCAGTCTGCAGTTTTAAAGTTTCAACATATTCTCTTTGTTAATAGAAGTCCAGTTTTACTGTATCTCTATGTATTTATTTGCTATACATCTGTATTCCATTTCGTTCCATTTATAAATCTGGATCAGTAGTATCATAGTGGTCTTCTCTTTATTTGTTTCTTTGTGCATGCCCCCACGAGGTCAGGGTACAAGGAGTTGGGACTCGAAGTGGTTGAACCATTGCAAGACCATCCTCGCCGATCACAACGGCCTCCCATGGAGGAAGAAAATAGAGACGATGGAGAAGGAGATCCTTTTAAATTGTTGCTCAAGGAAGCCCTCGTGCGACAAAGGAATGAGATGATGAATAACTTTGCACATATCCTTCGACAATTGCTAACAAGCAATGCATCTTCATCAAACGACCACGCTGCCCCCTTCAAGGTACAAATCAATTTTGATATCCCCTTATTTGAAGGCCAGATAGATGCAGATGTTGTAGATAAATGGTTGAATCTGCTAGAAGGGTATTTTTTGGTCCATAATTTTTTCGATAGAGAAAATATTACCTCTGCGCTCCTTAAGGTTGTTCCCCATGTCAAGGATTGGTGGGAAACTTACTGAGAGAAAAGAGCCAGTGAGGAATCTGAAATATTTGTGGTCGCCCCCACTTGTGATTATTTCAGGGACACTACTAAGGGATAATACTACCATGTTGGAAGGTACGATGACTAGTATACGAGATGGACCACACTGTGACAAGAAAGGGACCAGACAGTACCAGATTTCAAAAATATCTTACATACCTTGCGCACCAAGTTGGGTATCAAGGAATTTGAATGACATCTAGTGATCAAGTACCACAGTTGTCTGCATAGATACATCCAAACAAAAAGGGAGTTTCTGGACATCTCATCATTGGGCGTAGCATATCGATATGCTATCAAAAACGAGCAGAAATTTAAATAAAAGAAGCCAGAGTTTGGATCTGCAAATTCCTCACAGCAAAAGCAAGGAAAAGGCGGCCCCAACCCACAGGACAAAGGATAGAGCAAGGATGGACCCCCTCAGGAAAACCATTCCAAGCCGCAAACAAAGAAGGGTAATGAGAAGACAAAGAAAGACACTGAGAAGTGGTGTGAATTCTTTAAAATCCCCTGGCATAACATTGATGAATGTCACTCAAAGTCGTCATTGGTGGTCGAGTTGAATGCCTCTAAGTCAGAGGTAGGTTCTGACTCTGAATCAGATCCAGACAAAGGGAAGCGGATCATTGACGCAGAACCTAGTGCCACTGTCGCTACCACTAAGGTCCATCCAAGTGAACCAAAGGAAGATGAATGCATTTTTCACTTGCAAATGTGGGTGAAGTGTGCTCCATTGCATTTCATTATCGATAGTGGAAGTCAAAAGAACCCGATCTCAGCAGAGATCATCAAGCGGTTGAACCTGTCGATGAGACCACACCTGCAACCCTACACCATTGGGTGGCTTCGCCAAAGAAGAGACCTTCATGTCAGCCAATAGTGTCATCTGCCCTATGACATCAAGTCCTTGAAGGATGATATATTGTGTGATATTTTCCCCCTTGAAGTTTGTGATGTTCTTTTAGGTCAACCATATTTTTGGAAACGACATGTTGTATATGAGTCTAGACCTTGCACTGTTATTATTACTTTGGGTAGACAATTGTACATGATAGAAGAGGTAGCTTTGTCTACCACTATTTCGTTGATCTCTGCTAAGCAATGCAGGAAGGTCATTTCCTAAACTAGAAAATTTGTCTTCTTCATGATTCTCTCTCAAAGTGAATAGAAGGTCTCAACCACATCCATGGCCTCTGTAAAGGGGATTCTATGCAGCAGAAGCAAGTGGACAAGATCGTTGAAGAATGTAGAGACATCTTCTCCTCACCCAACAGGGTGTCATGACATTGTTAGGTCAAGCATTCAATCGATCTAACCCTGGTACACCTCTACCCAATGGGCCAGTCTATCACCACTCTCTGATGGAAAATGAGGAAATTAAATGACAAATCCAAGAGTTTCTTCAAAAGAGGCACATCTGACCCAGCTCCTCACCCTGCGGGAGCCCAATTGTACTCGTGTAGAAGAAAGATGGGACTTGGTGACTCTGGATTGATTACAGGGCCCTAAACAAAATCACAGTTAGGAACCGATACCCAATTCCTCAAATTGACAACCTTCTTGACCAGGTCAAGAGAGCCAAGTTTTTCAGCAAGATTGACCTAAATTCTGGCTACCACGAGGTCCCAATAGAGCAGACTTATGTATGGAATACTGCTTTCAAGTCCAAACAAGGTCTTTTTGAATGGCTAGTCATGCCTTTTAGTTTGACAAATGTTCCAACGACTTTCATAAGATTGATGGATAGTATATTTCATCCCTTCACTAATTCTTTTGAGGTGGTATATCTGGATGACATCCTCATCTTCAACAAGAATTGGGCAGAACAATTGTTGCATATTCGACAGGTCCTTCACACTCTGCGACAACACAAGCTATATGATAACTTTGAAAAACACTCCTTTGACATGAACATGGTCTAATACCTACGCTACATTGTTGATGAGCATGGTGTGCATGTGGATCCAGCCAAGATCCAAGCCATTCATGATTGGCCAGCCCCAACCACACTAACAAAGTTTTGAATTTTCTTAGGACTTTCCAACTTCTATCGCAGGTTCATGTTGGGATTCTCCCATATTGCATGGGCTCTCAACCAAGTGACCAAGGGTGGTGGAAAGGAAAAGTCTGTGTGGGGGAAGTCCTAACACCAAGTATTAGATGATTTGAAACATTGCTTGTGCTCAGCTCCAGTACTCTCCTTATCCAATCTGCAACAACCTTTTGAGATTGAGACCGATGCTCCAGACTATGCCGTGGGCGTAGTCCTCACTCAACACAGTCATCCAATGGAATATTATAGTGAGACATTATTATATGTCTCCTGTAAGTACCCCACCTATGACAAATAAATGTATTTCATTGTACAAGCCTACCGACAATGGAAGCACTACATTCTCGGGAAGGAGACAAACATTCACACTGATCACAAGCCTCTGCAGTTCATGCAAACACAAGGAAAATCACAGAACGAACTCCATCAAAAGTGTTCCACATACTTGCATTAGCTCCATCTCAACATCAATTTAAGATAGAGAGCACCAATCGTGTTGTTGACTACCTCAATCGACCTCCAGTTGCAACCTTAACCACGGTGCTCCACTCCTATGGCCATGAGGCATCTGATTGGCCCCAACTCTACAAGAGTGATCTTGACTTTTCTACCACTTACTAGATTCTAGGCAGATGCACAAATTTCACTTAATTTCATATTTAGGACGGACTGTTATGCCATCTGGGCCACCTTTGTTTTCCTTCAAGAGAGCATGAAAAGCTTATTTGGGAAGCTCATTATAGTCGAATGGCAGTACATTTTGGCATGAAAAAGATCGTGGAAGTACTACAAAATCATTTCTACTCGCTGAAACTTTGACATGATGTCAACAAGTATATCAGGTCCTGCACTGCCTGTGCCATTTCCAAACTAGCCACTAAGAAGAAATGTATGTACACCCCTCTGCCTACTCCCGACAGGATATGGGAATCCATCTCGATGGATACATGTCGGGCCTTCCTTCAACCAAGCAGGGAAATGATTGTGGTTTTGTGGTGGTTGATCGGTTTTCTAAGATGGCCATCCTCACAACCTACAAGAGGAATATCAAAATGGAGGTCACTGCCAACCTCTTCTTCGAACGAGTGTGGCTACACTTCAAGATACCACAAACTATCATATCATATTGGGACAACAGGTTCCTCAACACATTCTGGTCTAGCCTCTAGTCACTATTGGATACCAAGCTCACCAAATCCACCTCCTTCCACCCACAAACTGATGGCCAAATAGAGGTTGTCAACAAAATGATTGTGCATATCTTGCACATGTACAACTCCAAACATCCACTCACATGGGATGAGAGTTTCCCCTATGTTCAACACAACTACAATAAAGCCTTTCATATCTCAACCGGCCATAGTCCCTTTCAGGTGGGGTTGGGATTTCAACCATTGGGTCTCATTGATGTCGCACTACCCCTTGCATCCACACAGGAAGAATCATCCCATGCTCAATTTGAGGCCAACAAAGACACCAAGTTTATTGAATGAATTCAACACATCCAACAATATGTCCATGATATTTTATAGAAATCCAATGCTAAGTACAAACAACACCGGGTGTCGCACAAGTTTCAGGTGGGAGACAAGGTCTGGTTGTGTTTGTAGAAAGAGCACCTTATATGACTCCATTGAAATATTCGTCCACTTCACTATGGACCTTACACCATCACCAAGGATGTGGGTGACAATGTTTTTGGTCTAAGTATTCCCCCCTTCCTCGACCTACACCCCATGTTCAATGTGGACCTCCTTCGGCCATACCTCCCACCATTATTGGACACATCAGAGATCACAGAGAAGTTGACACTGATAGAGATCAAACCTGACTTCATTGAAAATGAATCCATTTACCAAATCAGGGAAACTTGTATTAAGGGCACTCAACAATAGAGGATCCAACTTTATCGAGTTGTCAAAGTAGGGTAGATTCTGCACCAAGGCAAGTGGCTCACCCAAGGCCAAGTTCAACATAAGTTTCTCCATATGATGGGGGCACTCAACAAAATGGAGAGAATTACTTCCTAAATGGGGAGGACCGATCCAGGTGGATATCGGTGGTCACCTACCTATTCCACTTGCTCAAAGAACAATTTTCATTGTGACAGTTTTTTCCTAGTTTTTCGGGTCCTAAACTTCTGGGGTCGTTTTGAGGCCATAAACAACATTTTTTGGGTGCATCATAGTCACTATATATGCTTTAGCCAAAGTGTGACGAAAACATATGTATTCCTTGGATAGTTCTTTCCAATGAGCTATTGTGCACCTAAAATGGAGATCGTATGCAAAAGTTACGACCCTAGGAAGTTGATGTACCAACTTACCCGATCGGGGCCCACATGACTTTTGGCGCTTCATCTCCTAAGGTTAGGTTTTTGGATGTTTAGGATTTTCTCATTTATGCTTTATGTTAAAAAGACCTTTGGAGCCTCATTGTAACCATCTTCTTGCGAATGAGCATAGTCATCACATCTCTTCTCAGAGATAAGTTGCCACCATTCGAGCAAGTTTGTTTCGATCTGCATTTTTACAGTTTCAACATATTCTATTTATTAATAGAAGTCAAGTATTACTATATACCTATGTATTTATTTTCTATACATTTGAATTCCATTTCGTTCCATTTATAAATCTGAATCATGGAGAGGGTATCCTTGCGTCTTACTATGGTATGAGAATCTCTGGTAAAGGATTGCATTTGTGTATTGGCTCAATGGTGGTTACTGAGGAAGGAAGGGGAACCTAGGAGGTTCCTTGGCACTAAGACTAGGATCTTGTCAAAATCTCGGGTGGTTCGAGGTCATGGGTAGGCTAAGATGGGGCACTTTGGTCCACTATATTTGCGCTCTGTCTCTAAGCTCTTTCAATAACAAGGGTGGTGTGGTGAGTGGTGGTCGGGTTCACGACTAGTGTCTAGTTTACAATTCTAGGATGTCGCATGGTGTAGGTCATGGAAGAAAAGGAAAGAGGAACAAGGGGAAATCAGTGGCAGGATCAACATCTTCCTCAAAGGCATGGGATGGGAAGACGAGAGTTGAACTCGCTGCTCAGGAGGTGGAGAGAAACTATAAGGAAAAATTATCAATGAAGGCCAAAGAAAAAGTGAAGGAAGTGGCGGCAGAAATGATAGCCAAGATGGAAAAGTTGTCGAAGGCTAAGGTGCTTGAGAAGGTGAGGGACTGGGTGGATGATCCAGTTTACTCTCGAACCTATGACACCAAGTAATTTTGGATAGTTGAAACATATTGGATGGTCAAGGCACTCATGGTTGAGGTTTTGGAGGAAACAAAGAATGATTAGAGGGAAATCCTACATACTATGATGATTTTCGAAGCAAAATTTGAAGCATTATGTATCATTGTGTTTGGATTTCGGATTATAGTCTCCCAGGCGATCGAGGAGGAGGGGGGAGGCAATCTAAGGGCTTGAACAAAGGAAAATCCCATTTCGGTTGACCAAGACAAGGAGCACTAGGAGAATACTCAGGAGAGTGAGGAGAATGCTGACCTAATATTTGAGGTCGTGGAGGAGGAGCCCACTCCCCCTCATAGCATAGGTTAATGAGTTTGCTTTTCCTAGTTTCTTTATTTTCCAATAGCTTGTTAGCATGCTTAACTCTAGGATATTAAAACAGTGAGGAATTCTCTTTTTTCATTAGACAATAAAATTTTATAACGAAGTTATGAATTGGTTTAACACCACCTGAGAAGAACATGACTTCCTGCAGAAGTAGGTTCCAACCAAGAGGAAGGTTGTATAATCCTTTTTTTTAATATAATAAATTAATATTCTGGATTTTTAGCTTAGAAAAATTAATATAAAATGTTTAAAATGTTTAAATAATTATGCTTGCATAATTTTGATATAAATTTATCACTTAATACTAATTTTAAATAAAAAGATCTCTAACATATTTAAATGATAAAAATTAATTAAATTTTAGTTTTATAATCAATTAAACCATAGAAATTAATTAAATTTTAATTTTATAATCAATTTTTTTAATATATGGAAAAAACTTTAACATAATATTTTATGTTTTTTTAATTTTCCACATACTACATTTCAAATAAAGTATCCTTTTTATCGAATTAAGAATCTCTTTTTATTAGTATCGGTTCCTCGTTGTTCTATTAATCTCTTGCACACAAATCTAGGTAAACTAACCATTTTAACCAAACTTTTTGAAAACTTATACAATTTTCACTTTCACGTTTAATTTTTAAGTCTAAGTTTTATGTTTCGGTTCTTATTTAGCCTCATATCGAGGCAGTGATAGGAAATTTGCTTGATTGTTTGGATTTAAACTTACCAAACATGAAATTTGTTTATAGTATATATGGAAAGGTTGATTAATGCTAGGCTTCAAGCTAGCATTAATTTCAAACATTCAATTTTTCATTCATATTTGTTATATAGTGCATAGTTGTTATGAACATCTGTTATGAACATCTCCGGTGGCAGTAACTTCACCCAGTGGAAGTGACTTCACCAAGTGTGTAACATGCATCATTGCAGTGTCATCACACTTACTCTCTGAAATTTGTGCTCACCACCTGGCCAGATCCTCAAACCTTCACCGTCTCATCCTGCTCACTGTTTATCATCCTGCTCACCGTTTATCATTAGATTGTATGATTAAACTATTTTTTATGCTTTCTGCTATTAGAGGCCTTTGAGAATTCCTTAGTGCCATGATTTGCAACAAGGGCATGTGATTTTGACTGCTTCAAGGCACCCATCTACACAATCTTAGTGAGCACTTCAATACACTAGTCTAATGAGCTGGGGCTATCATATTCCTGTGCTTCACTAGAACATCTGAATTCCTTACAGCCTATGAAGTGCTTTCCTTAACTTTACAGCTTATTCACCATCTCTTAACGATTTCTCGCTTCCAGATTGATCTTCGCCCCTTAATGATTGTGTCCAGAAGCAACCAAACATTGAAGCAATGGCTCCGCTCCTGCTATCATCTCTGTTGAAGAAGCATTTCTCCGTGTCTCTATTATCCCTGTACCTGTTGATCAAATCGGATCGACTGAAATAAGATATGCTATCGGTGGAGCAAAACAAACATTACATGCAACAGAAAGCTAGATGCAACAAAAAGTTACATTATCTCCATGGAAGCCTTAACGTTGGAGCACCACAGAACTCAGTGAAGGACATTACATGAAACATAAAGTTAGATACAAAAAGTTACATTATCTCCATGGAAGCCTTATCTCCAGGTGGAAGTGCAGAAAGGGAGGAATGAGGCCTCGCTGGTTCATCTCCCGTTGACACCATTACAACCTCCTGAACCCATGCAAAACATCTGCCATGCTGTGTTGACGGTCCGTGATCATTCTTTGTTGACGGTCCTTGATCATTGCAGGGGGGTCATGATATTTGCTTCTGTCGAGCCAGACAAAAAATAATATCCCGGAAGGTGAACCAGATTTAAGCCAGTACAGCAAGCAAGGGCGAAAGATAATTGAAACTTTGGGTTATAACCTTCATAGGCCTATTGGTCTTAAAGAAGGGAGAGGCATCCTTCATTAATTCAGGAGAGTCTGAAAGGAAGGCGTAGGGAGCGACAACCTCTCCCAATAGATATGCAGTCTGAAAATATAATCCAGCCTGCTCAGGCCACTCGCTTCAGGGACACCCTGCATGTGAGACATGTCCAGTCTGTGCATGGAGCGCTATGCATGTGAGACATGTCCAGTCTGTGCATGGAGCGGAGTAACGGAGCTGCAGGGACTCTGTTGAAATCGCAAAGGAAGAGATTTATATCGACATTCATTGCCATTTGTTTTTCTCTGGTTTCATGATTGTCTTTGAATTATGAGTTATTTCGGAGCAGCTGTTCTGACCATATCCCAAGCCTCAATCATTATTGTGAATACCATTTGGATTTTATGTGTACTTATATTTGAAAGACTGTCAACTAGTACACAGAGTAAATGAACAGAAAAATGAGGGGCGGAGTAACGGAGTAAAATCAACATGTACTGGAATAAGGACATTTATACCATTTCCCTGATTTTATTTCGTAAACATTATCATATTTTTTCTTACTAATAAAAATTGTCCCCGGATCTAGCAAGATAGTTAAAACTTTATATTTTCAAAAAACTGTTTTTATTAAAATAAAACAATTTGGATACCTTTATTCAATTTTAACAAACAATGAAAAAATTAAATTTCTTAATTAGTCCATTGGCAGGTTTGAATTCAATGTAACATTTTTTCATCCCATCTGGAACAACAAGACAACAAAACAAACAAACAACCATGCCTAGATGTGTGAACAAATACAAAATAGTATTCCAAGTGGTGTGAACAAATACACATGTTAACCCAAATTGTAAGACAATGTTACATTAATGTTATTTGAGACTTCTGTTCTGTTCATGATCAATTGAGATGAGAGACAAACTATAAGCATGATGACATTTCTGTAATCATTGACTTCAAATTATCGTTATTTAATCTCGAGTTGTTTTCAATTTTTCTTTCTACTGCACCCTTCCGTCAATCATAAAATATAACATTAATTTATTGTCGATAGAATCAAAACCTTTTGGAACCCCAAAAACCAAACTTTGCCTTCTTAAATGCATGTTTCAGAAAGTATTTGCGTTTTTGCAGAGACCTTCTCCGCAGGGACTTGTTGCTCTGCAACCTGCCTTGTTGAATTAGAAATTATATTGATATTTATATTGAGAAGTAAGTTATTTCATTTATTTTAAAATAATTTTATAATTAAAAGAAATATTATAATATTTTTTAATAAATAATAGTGAGTAATAAGAGTAATAATAGAAAAGGGATTAACTTTACCTTACAATTTACGGCTCTGGAAAAACTGCAAGCTAGGGTTTGACAGTCACGGTCTCAGAAGCGGTCATAATGGTTACCAAAGGGGGTGGGAGCGGAACCCCCTCATACAAGCAAGTAGTGGTGGACAGGGGGAAAGGCCCACGAGGCATAGGTTCCAAAGAACCGCTGACAAGCACCTTGGGATCAGGATCAGAAAAGACTTAGGAGAGCAACCAGGAAAAAAAGGATCGTGTGGGGGAAGAAGCCAGAGAAGCCTAGAATGATGCGCAAGAACCAGCGAATCCCAGTGGGTTAGAGGGGCACAACCTTTGAAAACCTAAAACAACATTT
>JASDQU010373131.1:84093-101102 GCA_032191745.1 Picea mariana
AAATAATTGAGGACATTAATAGAATGTATGTGATGGATCAACCATCAAAGTGGGAAGATTATATTCATTTAGTTGAATTTTCCTACAATAATGGGTATCAAGCCTCATTGAAAATGATTCCAGTTGAATCATTGTATGGAATAAAATGTAACACTCTCGTGAGTTGGGATAATCCAAGAGACAGAGCATTTGTTGGGCCAGAATTTTTAAAAGAAATGGAAGAGTATATTGAAAAGATAAAGTAGAATTTAAAGTCTTCCCAGGATAGGCAGAAACGTTATGCAGATAAGAATATATCTTTTCAGATATTTTAAAGTAGGTGGACATGTGTTTTTGAAAGTGAAGGAAAAGAGAAGCTCGCTAAGATTAGGAAGCTACCTAAAGTTAACAACGAGATATTGTGGGAATTTTGAAATATTAGAAAATATAGGGCCAGTTGCATACATGTTAGCTTTTCCTACATATATGAGAGTGCATAATTTATTTCATGTGTCATTGGTAAAGAAATATGTGCATGATCCTAACCACATAATTGATTGGAATGTGATCTAGGTGGAGCATGAAGGGGATTTTCTGGTGGAACTGGGACATATCCTGGACCGAAAATTCAAAGTTCTCAGGCACAAAGCCATAGGCTTGGTAAAGGTTCAATGGACCTACTACGGTTTTGAAGATGATACATGGGATCATGAAGAAAACATTTGGGAAGAGTACCCGCAAATGTTTGACAATTTTGAAGAAGGAAGAATGCAAGGATCCATTTTGGAAAGCTAGAGTTCTGGAACCACATCTCATAGTCCTAGCCAACTGCGATGGGGACCTTGATAAAACAATGAATCATTCCTTAGAATAGCCATGATAAAAGGATGGTATGTCCCTTTGGTTAAACCTGATAAAAAAATGGTGCATTCATTGGGTCTACGAGTTGAGAGGAATAAGAGATTGATGGTTGGAGTCGTTTTTGGAGTTGTTAAATTGTTGAATTTCTATTTCTAAGTATTTCCATGTAATTTTTCATATATATATGTATATCGGCATAGAGTGCGCCGAGGATGGAACACAATTGTAGGGGAGGGGAAATGTAACATCCCCATTTTAATTAATGCTTATATGGATATAATATGTGGCTACATCCAAACGATCTAATATGCGAATTGTATTTCAATATTTTAATAATAAATTGTGATTCCAACTACTAAAGGGGACATGGAAAAGAGATGGGGACTGAATTAATCCACAAAGAGGGAAGTGTCTACAATAATTACCAAGAGGGGGGTCAAAGGGGGAATAACCCATGTATATTAATTAAAACCATTTTCTTGAACTTGTGTAATGTATACGAACCCTCCCATTTCTAATTGAGTGTTCCCAAAGCCAATCATTGAATACATGTAAGAGGTTGGGTGTGAGTGGTCACGTCCTAGAGTTATTGGGAACATGGGGGTTGATTACAATTAACTTGGGGAAGAGTGTGAGTCAATAAAGGCAAGCCATAAGAGAGGAAATTCATATGGGTTGGGACAACATTTGGTAGCATTCAAGTTTGTGCATGGGAAGAAAGGAAGGGAAAAAGAAAGAGAGCTCGGAATGGGTGTAGTCATGGAGGGAAAACTCTGGAGTGTAACTGGAGCGAATTGGAGATAGAAAACTGAAGAGAAGGGTTGTCAAGCCTGAAGAGTGAACTTATGTGTGAGTTTCACTAAAACAACAAGTGTTTGTTGTTGGTTTGTTGATAGTTTTCCTAGCAGCAAGTTCCCTTGAGTTCCTAGTTGAGAGATTCCTGGTTACCTATGCTAGAGATACCCTAATACATGAATGGAACATTCCTTGGGTTAAACCTGTTAAATGGATGGTAAATCCCTTAGGTTATCCCTGATAAACAAATGGTACATCCCTTGGGTTATCCTTGATAAATGAATGGTGCATTCCTTAGGTTGGGTAGGTTAGGAGGAAGAGCGTCGGTAGAAAAATTGGGATAGATGTAGGAGAATATCAATTGGGTTATGTATTTTATAAGTTGTGAGTAGATTGTGAGAGACCACCCTCTTTTGTGGATTGCTAGCCTCAACTCGAGGGTGACTAGATGTTGATATTTGGAACAATCAGTCTATGGTTGGGTGGAATGTCCATCCCAAGCAGTTGGTTGCACGATTCTTGTTTAAAGATAATTTTTTTATCTTGTTGTTGAGTTATTTAAATGTGTTATTGTTGTGTAAACTTTGTGTAAATTAGAATGACTTATATGCTGCTATAATGAGTGGTTTGGTTCCACTTCATGCTGATTATTAGCATGCTTTAGATGCATCTATTTTACAGTTATAGATAGTAGCTAAATATGTTTTAGATTTGTAGCTGTAAGATATAGGAAATTGATTAATAGTAAAAGAATTACTTTAGTTATCAAAAGTTTCATTTTTATGTGTATTATGCGTCGTAAGGTTCCTTGGTTGGGTTGGGGAATGATTACATTATGGTATCAGAGTCATAATAAAGAGATTTTTATGTGGCGTGGCCCAGCTTGGGTGCTAGGTACGTCACAACTCGGATCACCGTCCATAGCTTACAAGCTCACTGGCCTCATATCATACATGAACCTTGGCCTAAACATACACACATACAAGGCACTCTGGCCCAAAGGTATCCTGGATCACCAACCTAATAAAAATATTTACAAATACATACAGGGGTATACCTGGGGTGTTACACCAACATCAACTATAACTTGAAAAAAATACTTAAAACCATTTCCAAGGAACCAAGAGGAAAAACAAAGCAATGCATTAAGAACTTACTCAAGATAACAAAAGAAAAATGTAACATCCTCGGCCTTAACACCACTACTGGACGACGCTACCCAAATACCTTGTCTTCTAGAAACTAGATTTGATACCAAAATGTAATGTCCCCAGCCACCAACAGACCGGGAAACGCCATAGAGGAACATACATAATATATATAACATGCATGTCTAATGAATCTAAAACAATTAACACAGAGTTACTACTATCATACAAGCTCAAACGGAATTGATAGTAATTCCTACATGCAACGAAACACATGATAACATTCAAGAATCACAGACATGCATAGCATACATAATTAAGCACATAAATTATACTTATATTTTAATTGGAGTAAAACCACCAACTGCATGCAAACCTTCCACGAGCCTCCCAGCCTTAGAACATACTGCTCATCACTCTCAATAGTGGGTCACCCCCAAGCTGGGACTAAACTCCACCGGGAAAGGGATTCTTAGGCTAGGAAAGGTCAACAAGAAGTCACATAGTTTAAGAGGAAGGATTCTCTCCTAGGATCCACTTACACCCACTGCTCACAGACCCTCATTCCCCACATGCCTATCCCACCCCAGGAGTATACACCTTCACTGTCACACATTCCATCAGTTGCTCCACCTCCCTTACCTTGGGCTTCAACAACAGGTCAGATCAGAATTCTTAGAGCTCTGTAGTAGCTACGGGACTTCCTCCAGGAGAACTCACTTCCTCAACACACTCTCTCACCTAGAGAGAGTTGCTCATAGGCCTAATAACCTGCCTCTTCTACCAATATTCAACTCAATTCTAGCAACGTGAAGACAACAAAAATGGTTCAATACAGCTCAGAAAAAGGCAACAACCACAATTCGATAAGGCACAACACGGCTCTGGCAAGTACATATATGTTGTGCTTCATAGGAAAACACAGGTCAGCTTCATGGGTTACTGTTTTAAGAGTTGTTTGAAAGATGCAGAGGTTGTCGATAGAGGCCAAATGAGTTATACGTAGGATGGAAGGATGAGGAGAGAACCTCCAACATGAGATGAATCTCCACCTTTAATTGCATGCACCCAGGTTGACACCTATCTTCCTAGAGATGCATGCACTCCATTTAGCATTTGTTCCCTTTTCCCAGAACTTAGGATAAAAAATATCCTTCTAATTAGATTTTGGAATAATAATAAATTATTATTCTCTTGGACTTAATCCCCTAGTCTTAACCCCTCTTTCCAACCTCTCAACCCCCTCTCCCTTACCTAGCCTAGTGGAGCTTACTCCCCCATACTCTTTCTTCGTGGTCGGTCTACATGCAGTGATTTTTTTATATTGATAATATGAATATTTACATGTACAAAACAGGCTCTTGGCCTTTAACACCTAGCCTCTCTGACCTAATAAACACATAATCCCATAGCTTATAATTTCTTGGCTCACCATCCTACAAAACATGTTACAATTCATAAATACAACCGGGGCTCGTCCTTGGGGATATTACAACCCCCTCCCCTTATTTTTGCACTGTCCTCAGTGCAATGTTTTACACAGCATCAACAAGATTTTCAAAATCTTCAAAAATATGTAGGTATTATGTCTGCATAGCATCCTCATGCTCCCATGTCGCGTCCTCAAGACCGTACGAGGTCCACTAGACCTTTACAAGGCCTATGGCTCGATTCCGGATTTGTTTTCTCTTTCGATCCAATATGTGCACCAGATGCACTTGCAAGACACCTTCTTGCTCCACTTGAATCACATTCCAATCAATAACATGATTAGCATCATGTATATATCTCTTAAGCAATGAAACATGAAACACATTATGTACAGTCATGGATTCAGGCAATGCAATCATATATGCAACTGGTCGAATCCTTTCTAGGATTTCAAATGGCCCACAATATCTGGCTACCAACTTGTAACAGTTTCCCGGCTTTAGGGAACTTATGTTGGACTTCTCTTTCAAGAAAACATGATCACCCACTTTAAACTCCCTGTGGGTTATGTTATTATCAACATAAATTGTCTGCCTATCTTGGGCAGCCTTCAAATTCTGCTTAATCTTTAGTATTTTCTCTTCCATTTCCTTGAGCAACTATGGCCCAATCACTTCCCTATAAGTTGGGTTATCCAAACTTACTGGGGTGTTGCACTTTATGCCATAAAGTGTTTCAAATGACTCATCTTCAATGATGCTTGATACCCATTGCTGTAGGAAAATTGTACCAAGTGTAGGTAGTCTTCCCATTTAGATAGTTTGTCCATCACATACATCCTTAGAATATCTTCTATCACTTGGTTCACCCTCTCTGCCTTCCCATCAAACTCAGGATTATAAGCAGTGCTAAAGTTCATATTCATTCTAAACCCTTTGAATAACCCAGTCTAGAACTTTGAGGTAAATTTTGGGTCTCTGTTAGACACAATTGTCTTGGGAATACCGTGCAATCATGCTACTTCCCTCATATAGATATCGATAACATTAGCTGCCTTGTGAGTAGTCTTCAATGGAATAAAATGGGCAGCTTTCGTAAGATTATCCACCACTACCATGATGGAATCATGTTGCTTATTTGTTCTGGGTAATCCTATGATGAAATCCATCGTCACCACTTCCAACTTCCACTCAAGAATGGGCAATGGCTGTAGCAAACCATTTGGGTGCCTATGTTCAGCCTTGACCTTCTAACACTCCATACATCTGGCAATGTATTCTGCAATTTCCTTCTTCATACCTGGAAAAAAGTAATGGCTCTTGACTACTACCATTTTTTTCTGATATTCAGGGTGCCCAGCATAAGGCACATTATGCATTTCTTTCAAGATCATTATTCTCAATTCTTGGAAAATAGGTACATACATTTTGTTTTTGTACATGAGTGTTCCATCAGCTTCCAATTTATAATCTTCCATTTTCTGTAGCATCTTACCTTGTTGTAGCTTTGCTACCAATTCCATGTACTAAAAATCTGCATTTGCAGCTTCCAAAATTCTGCCTTTAATATCAATTTGATACATGCTAATGGTCGTAGCATGTAGTTCATGCACTCTTATGTTGAGTACATCCGCCACTTTGTTCTCCTTTTCTTTGATATGCCTGATATCAAAGTCATACTCACAAAGGAATTCCAACCATCTAGTCTGCCTAGCATTCAAGGTTGGTTGATCAAACAAATACTTCAGACCGTTATGGTCTGTTCTTAGTTCAAACCTCTTTCCCATGAGGTAATGTCTCCATTTCTTCAGAGCATGCACTATGGCCACCAACTCCAAATCATGAGTTGCATAGTTATTTTCATGCTCTTTCAATTTTATGGACTCATAACATATTACAAATCCATTTTGATTGAGGACTCCTCCCAATCCTTCTTTTCATGCATTTGTACAAACTACAAAATCTTCATTTGGATCTGCAATCCTCAATATTGGAGCACTGGTTAACAACTACTTCAATTTTTGGAAGCTTCTCTCACATTATTTTGTCCACTGAAATTTCTTCTCCTTCATCTGCAAAGAAGTGATGGGGTGAGCCATCCTTGAGAACCCTCTAATGAAACTTTTGTAATAGCCAGCTAGACCCATAAATTATTGGACTTCTGTCACATTCTTTGGCACTGACGATTCTCTAATGGCTTCTATCTTCTCAGGATCCATGGCTATCCCATCCTTTGAAATGATATGTCCCAAATAATGGATCTTATTTTGATAGAATGAGCACTTTCTCAATTTGGCATACAATTGGTGCTCTCTTAGTACTTGCAACACCATCCTCATATGATGTTCATGCTCTTCCTCTGACTTGGAATACACCAGGATGTCATCCAAAAAGACTCTAACAAACTTGTCTATATATTCTCTTAATACACCATTCATTAGGCACATTAAAATAGCGGGTGCATTTGATAACCCAAATGGTACCACTATGAATTCATAATGACCATACCTTGTTCTGAAGTCGGTCTTAATGACGTATTCATCCTTTATCCTTACCTAGTGATACCCTGACCTGAGATCTATTTTTGAAAATATCTTGGCATCCTTCAACTGATCAAAGAGATCATCGATCCTTGGCAAAGGATATTTATTCTTAATAGTCAGTTTGTTCAACTATTTGAAATCGATGCACTATCTCAATGTCCCATCTTTCTTCTTCACAAACAGGACCAGGGCATCCCAAGGTGACACGCTTGGGTGTATATACCCCTTCTTCAGAATTTCTTCAAGCTGCAATTATAGTTCTTTCAGCTCTGGTGTACTCATTATATAAGGATCTTTTGACACTGGAGCTGCTCCAGGCATCAGGTTTATATAGAATTCAATATATCTCTTCGGGGGTAGTCTGGGTACCTCATGGAATACATCCTCAAAACCTTTTAATACTACATTGTATTCATTATTTGACTCCTTATCCTTAGGTGCTTCATCCATATGAGCTGCAATTATTTGGTAGCCTTTCCTGTAGCACTTCTTCTGCTGCATTGTTGATATTTATCTAATAGCAACAGCTCTGGGAATTCCTTGGACTGTTCTCTGATTTCCTTCCTCATCCAGGAAAGTGAATGCCTTGCTACGATAGTCTAAGATGGCATGGTTTCGGTCCAACCAATCCATCCCAATTATACAGTCATACGAACCTAAAGGTAAGATGTTCAATTCATCTCTTGTGCTCAGCCCGTTCATGTCCACTGGACAGGACTTAACCAATTCAATAACTTTTCTCTTGGCTCATGTAGCCAACTGCAATAACCAATATTTTCCATGCTTGCTTCTTGGAAAATGCAAACATTCCACCATTCTAGGATCTATATAACTATGACTATCCCCTGAATCAATTAAAATAGTAAAGGCATGGTTATTGATCATACCTTCAACTTCAATAATGTGTGATTGAAACTCAACTTGTTTGTTGTCTAGGGATGCATAGATCCTTAGTATTCTATTACCCATGTCTTCCACTGTTTCTTCTTGCTGAACATTGTGGACAACTGTCATTTTGTCATTTCTGTGGGGGCAATCTGTGTACCTATGATTTCCTTTACAACCCCAACATTCCATAGGTGGTTGTCTTGGCATTTTCCCACCTATTTCATCCTTCTTGGGCTCTCTAAAAGACGATTTTCCTTGAGGACTATTTCTGAAAAGGAATGGCTTAGTTCCCTTCTTCCTCTGATCCATCTTGAATTTCTTCTTGTCTTCCCAAGCCCTCCGAAAAGTGGGCTTTTCTCTTTGCTTCGCATATAAGATTTTTTCTCTCCTTATAGTTTCTTCCATAGTTTTAGGATCATCATACTGGATCTTGTCACCGATGGAAGATGGCATTCCACTTGGATACCTTTGAATTTTGGCAGTCTCATCTTTGATGAAAGGGACATATTTCAACAATTCCAAAAACCTTCATTCATATTCATCAATGGTCATGCTACCCATCTTGAGTTCAAAGAACTCTTTCATCTTTCTGTCATAATATCTCTTAGTCAAGTATTTCTTTTCAAAATACTTCTTGAATTCCTTTCAAGTAACATTTTTTTCTTTAATGTGTTGCACCTGCACAAGTTGATCCCACCACATGGATGTGTTTCTTTTTAGTTGATAAATTACAATTCTCCCTTCTGCATGACAGGAGTAATTTTGTAGTTGGAAATATTTCCCCATGCCAAGAAGCCATGTCTAGACATCTTCCTCCTTCTGGTGTTCTCCATCAAACATAGGAGTCTTAATCTTGTTCATTTATCCCTTCAGTTCCTCCACTCCAGATCTCTTGTGCTTTCTGGTAGGAGATGGGCTTGAACTATTGTGTGCCCTCCTCTTGGAGTGTCCTTGGGAGTGACGATGGTGTCTGCCAAAAATTCTTGATTTTCTCTTCTCATCAGGGGACCTGCGACTTCTTGATTTATTGGAGTCACTCTCCTTGTCCAATTTCTTTTCTATCATTTCTAGGCTCTGTATCAACTTTAGGTTGAATTCTCCTTGTTGATCCTTAGCTTTCATGAGATTTTTGTTATCTGGTCGGTGATGCTGGACATCTTTCTGCAATCTTTCAATGATTCTCATCATGTTTCCTTCCTTATCTATCTCTTCTCCATGCCCATTGGATTTATATCCTTCAAATCCCAAATGGACATCCATTCCTTTAGCTTCATTCTCAGAACTGAAGTCATTTTGTGCCTCCTCCATTTCGCTGCACTCTGCGGCAATTCGGTTTGGTTCTAACAATCATTGACTCTGCAAACACAGCGTGCAATCAACCAAAATTTGTCAGGTCATCATTCCTTAACAAATTCCACATAATTCATAAACCAATTTGATTCAAGAAAACTTTCATATTTCCTTTTCCGCGGTTCTCGATAAATCAATAATCCCCATGGATATTTTATTTATGAGCTCTACTTTGCCATAATTTTCGAGTACTATCCCCTTTCTCTTAGCCCCCAACCCATGCGACCACAGGCTATGGCTAGGCGCTAGATCGATAGGCGCTTACTCAAGACCTCGGACCTCCAGCTTTAAAAGTTTTCAAAACACATCTCAACAATCTCTCAGAGTTCCATATTGACGAACTCGCAGAGTAGGGTGGGTCAAAATTCCACGACTACCCATCATCCAATGGCTAACACCCACTGTGGAAATTCAGGCATATGGGCTCCAAGAATTCAGAGCTTTAGGACTTCGAGCTTCGAAAGTTTGTGCATCAACGGACCCCACTTCTCCCGAAAAGTTAATCTTCGAACACTTCCAGGTCACCTTTGGTGACGTTATTACGTCTCATCACCTTGGCATTATGAAACTATTGAAATTTCTTCCTTTCATTTTCTTATGAACCATTCTCCTGGAGTGTCAAGTCTCCATACTTCACAATTGGCACCACACGTTCACTGGGACCCACAGTTTTCGTACTTGAACTAAGATACCGAATAGTCACCTCACTTAACGCCTTTCAAATTTTGGGGGCATGCAACTACCTTTCATCCCTCAATTCTTCTGACACTGACACGTAACCCCCTGGTAAAACCGTGGTTTGGATTGCAGGACCACCTTGGGGAATTAACTCCCATGCAACTTGGGTTCCTGCAATGCCTCTTGGTCGTCGATCTTGATGTATCGTGATCAACACTAGTGTGGGTTTGTCGACCTTTAACTATGTCATGTAACCTCTGGGCCCACATAGTACAGCTGAAAACATTCCAGGTGGGGGCACATGGCAGGTATAGGAGATGTCCACGTCACCTTCAGGTGACATCATCGTGACTCACCACTTCGGCTCTTCAGGGCTTCGGAGCTTCAGGCTTCAGGTGTTCTCACCTCCGCACACACTAATTCTCCCGAGGGTCGAAATCCTGAACAACCAATCTTCTGACATGTGTCTCTCTTGACGGAAAGTTTGGATTAACTCCAGAATTCGAAGCTTCGGGCCTTCATCCCCTTCCCCTTTGCAACACATAAATTTTCCTAAGTCGTGAAGTCTGAAGGGCTTCCAGGTTAACCCTCCTGCAGTTTCTCTAGATATGACGATCATGAAGGATTTCCCCCTTCTCCCAAATAGATCCTACGGTCCCAACACCGTGAATTTTTTTATTTCTTTCTCTATGAACATTTATTAAACTTATTACGCCTCCTGAGCTTCGTAACATGACCAAGGTAACCTCTTAGCACTCAAGAATTTTCTAAGGTTTAAAATTGGTTCCTCTTAACACAATTCCCACCTGAAACCTTGGTTCCAAATGACCACTTCTCCGGCCCATTCAGGCTCAGTGCTTGAAACCATGGCTCTGATACAAAAATGTAACATCCACGACCTTCAACACCACTGTCGGGCAATGCTACCCAAATACCTTGTCTTTCAGAAACTAGCTCTGCTACCAAAATGTAACATCCCCGGCCTTCAACACCACTTTCAAGCAACGCTACCCAAATACCTTGTCTTCTAGAAACTAGCTCTGATACTAAAATATAACGTCCCCAACAACCAACAGGTCGGGCAATGCCATAAAGGAACATACATAATATATATATCATGCATTTCAAATTAATTTAAAACAATTAACACATAGTTACTGCTATCATATGGACTCAAATGGAATTGACAGTAATTCCTACATGCAACGGAACACATGATAACATTCAAGAATCACAGACATGCATAACATACATAATTAAGCACATAAATGATACTTATCTTTTAACTAGAGTAAAACCACCAACTGCGTGCAAACCTTCTATGAACCTCCCATCCTTATACCACACTTTTCATCACTCTCAGGAGTGGGTAACCCCCAAGATGGGACTAAACTCCACCAGGCAAGGGATTCCTAGGTTAGGCAAGGTCAACAAGAAGTCACATGGTTTAAGAAGAAGGATTCTCTCTTAGGAGCCACTTACGCCCATTGCTCATAGACCCTCATTCCCCACATGCCTATCCCACCCCAGGAGTGTACACCTTCACTGTCACACAGTCCATTGACTCCTCCACCTCCTTTACCTTGGGCTTCAACAACAGGTCGGATTGAAATTCTCAGAGCTCTGTAGCAGCTACGAAACTTCCTCCAGGAGAACTCACTTCCTCAACACACTCTCTCACATGGAGAGAGTTTCTCACAGGCATGACAACCTGCCTCTTCAACCACGGGCCTGAAAACCCACCTCTTCTACCAATATTCAACTTAGTTCCAGCAAGGTGAGGACAACAACAATGGTTCAATACAGCTCAAAAAAAGGAAGCAACCACAATTCGATAAGGCACAACACAACTCTGGCAAGAGAAGATATGTTGTGCTTCATAGGAAAACATAGGTCAACTTCACGGGTTACTAGTTTCAGAAGTGCATGAAAGAAGCAGAGGTCATCAACAGAGACCAAATGGGTTAGACGGAGGATGGAAGGATGGGGAGTGAACCTCCAACACGAGCTAACTTTCCACCTTTAACTGCATGTGCCCAGGTCGAAACCTGTCTTCCTGGAGCTGCATGGACTCCATTTAGCATTCATTCCCTTTTCCCGAAACTTAGGATAAAACATATCCTTCTAATCATCTTTTGAAATAATAATAAGTTATTATTCTGTTGGACTTAAGCCCTTAGGACTAACCCCTATTTCCAACCTCTCAGCCCCCTCTCCCTTACCCAGCCTAGTGGAGCTTAGTCCCCCATACTCTTTCTTCATGGTCGGTCTACACGCAACAATGTTTTTATATTAATAATATGAATATTTACATGTACAAAACAAGCTACTGGCCTTTAACACCTACGCTCTCTGGCCTAATAAGAACATAATCCCATATCTTATAATTGCTTGGCTCACCAGCATACAAAACATGTTACAATTCATAAATACAACTGGGGCTTGTCCTTGGGGATATTACAAAAAAGGAAGGAAAAAAACCTAGAATGTCTCCAGTCCAAGTGGTATAGTGACCCTTCAAATGGATTGATATTGAAAGCTAGTATAAGTCTTGAATCACCATAACAAATATTTAATGCACCAAGAAGATAACCATGATAAATAAAGCTCCAAGAATCGACACGAAAACCTCCAAAGGTAGATCTTCAATTATTTGTAGTCACAAATGATATCCAACATTTCACAACAATTTGGAATGAGAAGAGTGCCTCTATAATTTATAGAGGAGGCTTCTACATCTTTCTCGTTCTTTATTAATTATTTCTCCCTAAAATTGTCCCAGGAGACTAAGAAATAATACTTGTCATCCACATAAATAAGGAGACTAAGTCAAAACATTATCAAATGATGCCACATGCACATAAAACCTTGATGAGAGAGGGACATCCCACAAAGAAAGGGGTCAATTTTCTCTTCTATCCCAACATTTCAAGGAAAGAGTGATGTAGAGGCCTCAAAACATGGTGAAGTATCCTCCCAAGAAATCAAAGATCCAACATTATTCTCCTCCAAGTGGAATGACATCATGAAAAGGTGAAGAAGGACCTCAAAAGTGGACATCCTCCTCAAAATGTGCTCAATAAATGCTCAAAAGGTATCTCCAAGGTATGACCAAGCCATGAAATAAAGAAAACATGCTCCGCAAGGCAAGAAAGATGCCTCTCCAAGTCAAATCATCATCAAAAACACCCTCATAGTTTTCATAAATCCCACACATGTGGCTTGGACCTCAAATCATGTAAGGAACATCTCCAAAAGTGATGAAAAAGGAGGGTGTTGAGGAATCTCCATTGTGACATGTGTAGAGGATGTCCATGTATGCAAAAATAGACGAAATGTGCCTCGCAGAATGTGACCAATGACTCAAGAACTGTGGCACTACCTTGAGAGATGTTAAACTAAGTGATCATATGTAGAATCATCTCTGATAGTATATGGCCAAAGTGTGATGAATACATAAGATAGGAATCCATGCTTAGGAATAGAATAAGTGTTCTATACATAGGTTTGAAAACCTTTAAAAAGAGAAACACTTTTACATCATACAAAAAAGGGTAAGAGAGACTAGCAACTCCCCTAGACCATGTGTCCTTGTAGATACATCCCAATATGGTTACATACCAACCCAGATCATAAATGACCTACATGATGAAGAGTTACCAAAATCAAGGAGAAGTCAAATGTATCCATAAAACAAAAACCTATCCTAAAATGGGGACTACAATGACGGGCCATGACCGACCACATGGGGTTTGGAGATACTACATATCCCCCCCATGAATACGTAGAACATTTAAGCATGGTCCAATACAATCCATGAGTGAAAATACAACCACACTTTTGTCTCATCATGATGCAATAAGGAACATAATCTACTCTATTGATGGTCCACATCTAGTGAAAAAACATAGGATACATTTAAGTGAAAATGAGGTGTAATAATGAGAAAAGGGAAACACTACAAACAAGTTATCATACTTTTAAAAGGGGCACTTTGGCAAGGTATTCTAAAGTAAAAGGGTGTTTGAAATCATCACATCATAAGGGAAGTAAAGGTACCTAAAAAATTATCAATGACAATCCCAATTTAAAGCAAAGAATGAATTCATTGGGTCATAAGAATTTAAACACAACCCAAGTAATAACATCAATAAGGAAAACCAATCGAAGAAATCTATGGTTACTATGCATTTGACTCTTAAGAATGGGAACTTTTACTACTTCATGAATATAATTGACATGTCATTGAAAGAAACCATTCAGGGACCATCAATAACAAGTAATACCACAATAAAAGTATCACAATAAACAAAGGAACTTCAGTGAGGTCCTTGTGAGTGAAAGGATTTTGTAATCCTCACACTATCAAGGCATACAATAGTTGAAGGAAACTCAAAGGTCATCAAGCTAAGTTTGTTATCTAGTTAAAGTCAAAGTAGAGATTAGGAAACCATCCAGTTGTAATCACTCAAGCACAAACAAAACATTGATGATTGAAATAATTGCATAATTTTTATTTTAAAATAGTGTTTTTAAGGTTAGATTGTAGTCATGATTTACCTTTGTGTGCCTTGAGAGTGGGTATAGATAAAAAAAATACGCATGCACATAAAACACTATTAAATAGAGAATACTTGAGCACTTCTGATACTCTTTTATATCTTATTATTATTCAATCACAAATAATCAATGGATGAAGGAAAATACTAAATAAATCATTGACTATTTGATCAACAAAGGTAATTTTCATGAAAGAGGCAAGATCAAAGAAGAAAAAAAGTGCTAGCCCATCTAATCTTATTGCAGGGACCAATCACTTCAGGACACATACACCCAACTCATTGGAGAAAATAGAGAATATTGGCACAATTAAAACTTCACAGAACCTACCCATAACCAAAGAAATTTCATCAAGAAGCCATGTTAATCACCGATCAAACAATGCAAGAACCCATAGTTATGCTACTAGGTTAAGATAATTGTTATAACCTTGTAGGTCCAAAAACGTTATTTAAGTACTCAACCAACTGTACCTAATTAAAAGGAGGATCACATGAAGAAAAAAAAAAAGATCATCCCAGTTGTTAATCAAAAGAGCTCAACAAAGTAGTAAGACCTAAAGAGTAGATAACACACATATTGAATCATCCATGTTAATCAATATTATTAGAGAATTATTTCATCATTAACACAAGAAGACTCGTGAGTCAGAGACATCCAAGAGAAGAAATCAAGATCATAGTAAATATTGTCAATTCAACATTTGACAAAGCACCCTTGGCATCCAAGGGTACTTCAAGTAATAGTTTCAATTAGACAAACTGATTAAAGAACTTGAAATCATCCAATAACACCAATCACATCAAAAAATTAATTCGCACATAGAATAGAATACAATGCAATGGGTAAAACTTGAAATTTTTGGAAGGTTTCAAAGCCCTGGAGTCTAGGCCTATTAAGGGACTCAATAAAAAGAAAGAGAAATGCCCTATTTATTTTTTCTTACATCTCTTCTTACACTTCTAAAGGGGCTTCATTCCCTTTTGGTACTTGAGCTCTAACATACTTGAGTTAAAAGTATGTTTTGGAAGATTTGCCTATAAGTAAATAATTTAGTTGAGTTATGATATCAAACAACGAAAAATGCCCCTTTTGTAGAAGACTACATTGAAATTTTTGAAAAATAAACATGGTTTTGAACAATATGACACCATTTAATTTTTTCTAAGATTATGGGAAAATGTGAAAAAACATATTGTGAAATAGTGGAACTATGATTCAAGTGATACCATGAATGGAAAAATGATTTCTATCGAATCATGCCAAATCTATTGTGAAAAAGGAGGAAGTTTGTTTTCTTGTTTATCCAAGTACGAACTATAATGTACTTTGTGTTTTTTGAGATCTAATGTACTTTGAAATATCTAATGATACCTTGAGCCCAAACACATTTGATGGTCAATAAACTTTGATTGCAAATTTTCATGGAATCATTTGGATTTATTTTTCATACCTCAATGGAAATGTCAAGGAATGGAAGAAAGGAAGTCAAAATGAACTTGGATTGCAAGTTCTCATGGAATGATTTTTAGTACCTCAATGGAAATGTCAAGGAAGTCAAGTTACAATAGGCTTGATTTTTGGTAGTTCTAGCTATAATATCCCTGAGTTATTGAGTTGTAGATACTAAGAGAGACTTATAACACCCTTATAAATGAGTAAAAAGGAGTTTTTAGCAAGAAAGTTATTTGAATAGTTTTTCTTAATAGTCTTTCTAAGATTATTACAGTCATTTATATTAATGGATTCTCCAATAACTTTAATGTATAATTTCTATGTTTTCAAAATATTTCCAACGACAATTAATTTTATTCAATTGTTTTTATGATTTCTTAAATCAATCGATTAACACAAAACATGGAATTAATAATTCTTATTAGTCCCTCACGTAGGCATAGAGGGACTATAGTGATCGATAAATCGTTGACTTGGCATTAGCTTGTGCGTTGACCATAAATATTTCGCTATTGTCTATTGTTGGAACAAGGGAAGTGAAAATATCGATTTTTTATAATAAAAAGTATCATGTTTGTCAAGATCTGATTGGACAAAAGATTGGAGGTATTATTGTCGCCTTTGCTATTCCCAATGTAAAATATGTTTGCATTTCCAAAGTATTTGGTAGTATATGGTCTTTTTGAATCATAAATTTTGTTATGCATTCGTGGAACGTGGATTAATGCTAGAATTAGTTCGAATGTTTCCCATTAGAATTTCCTGCTGGGTTGAATACATTCTCCACAATGTTGCTATGTCTTATTTTTTCTTTATTGTTGCGTGCTTCGAGAGAACAGTCCTGCCACGCTGCATATTTTCTTAAATTCTTGCACAGGCCTATGCCCTTCGATGGCCCTTACTGTCTTAATTGTTTACCTAAGAGCTCTGCCAGTCTTAAATGTTTATTGTACAGATGCCTTGCAATACAGTTTTATTCATGCTCGACATCCCTGCTCTTGTGCTCCATCCTTGTTCGTTGTTTTGTTCCATGATTCTAGTTCTTGTTTGATTCAACTTTGCAAATTTGAGGTCCTACACTTGCAGTTCGAGCTCTTCGTGGTTGTTGATTGGTTTTTTGTTCTTCAACTTTGCAAGTTGTTGGACCTGTTGTTGCGGTTTGCATTTTTTTTAGCGCTGAGGTCTTCTCAGCCTTTGTTGATGGGTAAGTTTCCTTGTTGTTGGTGATTTTCAATATTCTGTTCCAGACCATTTTTTTCTGTGCTCTTAGTTTATGTTCCTGGAAACAATGAGTCTTCATATATCAGATGTCGCACCCATAG
>JASDQU010373131.1:101152-119087 GCA_032191745.1 Picea mariana
TGTGAGTCAAGAAAGGCAAGCCATAAGAGAGGAAATTTGTATGGGTTGGGACAACATTTGGTAGCATTCAAGTTTGTGCATGGGAAGAAAGGAAGGGAAAAAGAAAGAGAGCTTGGAATAGGTGCAACCGTGGAGGGCAAACTCTAGAGCGTAACTGGAGTGAATTGGAGCTAGAAAACTGAAGAGAAGAGTTTTCAAGCCTGAAGAGTGAACTTATGTGTGAGTTTCACTAAAACAACAAGTGTTTGTTGTTGGTTTGCTGATAGTTTTCCTAGCAGCAAGTTCCCTTGAGTTCCCAGTTGAGAGATTATTAGTTACCTATGCTAGAGAGACCCTAATAAATGAATGGAACATTCCTTGGGTTAAAAATGTTAAATGTATGGTAAATATCTTAGGTTATCCCTGATAAATAGATGGTACATCCCTTGGGTTATCCTTGATAAACGAATGGTGCATTCCTTAGGTTGGGCAGGTCAGGAGTAAGAGCGTCGGTAGAAAAATTGGGATAGATGTAGGAGAATATCAATTGGGTTATGTGTTTTATAAGTTGCGAGTGGATTGTGAGAGACCACCCTCTTTTGTGGATTGCTAGACTCAACTCGAGGGTGACTATATGTTGATATTTGGAATAGTCAGTCTATGGTTGGGTGGAATGTCCATCCCAAGCAGTTGGTTGCACGATTCTTGTTTAAAGATAATTGTTTTATATTGTTGTTGAGTTATTTAAATGTGTTATTGTTGTGTGTAAACTCTGTGTAAATTAGAATGACTTATATGCTGCTATAATGAGTGGTTTGGTTCCACTTCATGTTGATTATTAGCATGCTTTAGATGCATCTATTTTACGGTTATAGATAGTAGCTGAATATGTTTTAGATTTGTAGTTGTAATATATAGGAAATTGATTAACAGTAAAAGAATTACTTTAGTTAGAAAAAGTTTCATTTTTATGTGTATTATGCATCGTAAGGTTCCTCGGTTGGGTTGGGGAATGATTACATTATGGTATCAGAGTCATATTAATAAAGAGAGTTCTATGTGGCGTGGCCCAGCCTGGGTGCTAGGTACTTCACAACTAGACTCACCGTCCATAGCTTACAATCTCACTGGCCTCATATCATACATGAACCTTGGCCTAAACATATACACATACAAGGCACTCTGGCCCAAAGGTATCCTAGATCACCAACCTAATAAAAATATGTACAAATACATACAAGGGTATACCTAGGGTGTTACACCAACATCAACGATAACTTGAAAAAAATACTTAAAACCATTTCCAAGGAACCAAGAGGAGAAACAAAGCAATGCATTAAGAACTTACTCAAGATAACAAGAGAAAAATGTAACATCCCTGACCTTCAACGCCACTGTTGGACAACGCTACCCAAATACCTTGTCTTCCAGAAACTAGCTCTGATACCAAAATGTAACGTCCCCAGCCACACACAGGCCGGGAAACGCCATAGAGGAACATACATAATATATATATCATGCATGTCTAATGAACTTAAAACAATTAACATAGAGTTACTACTATCATACAAGCTCAAATGGAATTGATAGTAATTCTTACATGCAACGAAACACATGATAAAATTCAAGAATCACAGACATGCATAGCATACATAATTAAGCATATAAATTATACTTATCTTTTAATTGGAGTAAAACCAACAACTGCATGCATACCTCCCATGAACCTCCCAGCCTTAGACCACACTGCTCATCACTCTCAGTAGTGGGTCACCCCCAAGCTGGGACTAAACTCCACCAGTAAAGGGATTCTTAGGTTAGGAAAGGTCAACAAGAAGTCACATAATTTAAGAGGAAGGATTCTCTCCCAGGATCCACCTATGCCCACCACTCACAGACCCTCATTCCCCACATGCTTTTCCCACCCCAAGAGTATACACCTTCACTGTCACACATTCCATCAGCTGCTCCACCTCCCTTACCTTGGGCTTCAACAACAGGCCAGACCGAAATTATCAGAGCTCTGTAGTAGCTATAGGAATTTATCTAGGAGAACTCACTTCCTCAACACACTCTCTCACCTGGAGAGAGTTGCTCACAGGCCTGACAACCTACCTCTTCAACCACGATCGTGATAACCCACCTCTTCTACCAATATTCAACTTAGTTCTAGCAATGTGAAGACAACAAAAATGGTTCAATACAGCTCAGAAAAAAGCAACAACCACAATTCGATAAGGCACAACACAGCTCTAGAAAGTACATATACGTTGTGCTTCACAGGAAAACACAGGTCAGCTTCATGGGTTACTGCTTTAAGAGGTGTGTGAAAGATGCAGAGGTTGTCGATAGAGGCCAAACGGGTTAGACGTAGGATGGAAGGATGAGGAGTGAACCCCCAACACAAGATGACTCTCCACCTTTAACTGCATGCGCCCAGGTCGACACCTGTCTTCCTGGAATTGCATGCACTCCATTTAGCATTTGTTCCCTTTTCCCAGAACTTAGGATAAAACATATCCTTCTAATTAGATTTTGGAATAATAATAAATTATTATTCTCTTGGACTTAAGCCCTTAGGCTTAACCCCTCTTTCCAACCTCTCAGCCCCCTCTCCCTTACCCAACCTAGTGGAGCTTATTCCCCCATACTCTTTCTTCGTGGTCATTCTACATGTAGTGATTTTTTTATATTGATAATATGAATATTTACATGTACAAAACAAGCTCTTGGCCTTTAACACCTAGCCTCTCCGACCTAATAAACACATAATCCCATAGCTTATAATTGCTTGGATCACCATCCTACAAAACATGTTACAATTCATAAATACAACCAGGGCTCGTCCTTGGGGATATTACAACCCCCTCCCCTTATTTTTGCATTGTCCTCAGTGCAACGTTTTACATAGCATCAACAAGATTTTAAAAAATATTCAAAAATATGTAGGTATTCTGTCCGCATAGCATCCTCATGCTCCCATGGTGCATCCTCAAGAATGTACGAGGTCCATTGGACCTTTACAAGCCCTATGGATCAATTCCGGATTTGTTTTCTCTTCCGGTCCAATGTGTGCACCGGATGCACTTGCAAGACACCTTCTTGCTCCACTTGAATCACATTCCAATCAATAACATGATTAACATAATGTATATATTTCATAAGAAATGAAACATGAAACACATTATGTACAGTCATGGATGCAGGCAATGCAATCATATATGCAACTGGTCCAATCATTTCTAGGATTTCAAATGGCCCACAATATCTGGCTGCCAACTTGTAATAGTTTCCCAGCTTTAGGGAACTTATGTTGGATTTCACTTTCAAGAAAAAATGATCACCCACTTTAAACTCCCTATGGGTTATGTTCTTATCAGCATAAATTGTCTGCCCGTCTTGGAAAGCCTTCAAATTCTACTTAATATTTAGTATTTTCTCTTCCATTTCCTTGAGCAACTCTGGCCCAATCACTTCCCTATCATCTGGGTTATCCCAGCTTACTGGGGTGTTGCACTTTATGCCATAAAGTGTTTCAAACTAACTCATCTTCAATGATTCTTGATACCCATTGTTGTAGGAAAATTCTACCAAGTGTAGGTATTCTTCCCATTTAGATAGTTTTTCCATCACATACATCCTTAGAATATATTCTATCCCTTGGTTCACCCTCTCTTCCTTCCCATCAAACTCAGGATGATAAGCAGTGCTAAAGTTCATATTCATTATGAACGCTTTGAATAACCCATTCCAGAACTTTGAGGTAAATTTTGGGTCTCTGTCAGACACAATTGTCTTGGGAATACCGTGCAATCATGCTACTTCCCTCATATAGATATCAATAACATTAGATGCCTTGTGAGTAGTCTTCAATGGAATAAAATGGGCATCTTTCATAAGCTTATCCACCACTACCATGATGGAATCATGTTTCTTATTTGTTATGGGTAATCCTGTGATGAAATCCATCGTCACCACTTCCAACTTCCACTCAGGAACGGGAAATGGTTTTAGCAACCCATTTGGGTGCCTATGTTCACCCTTGACCTTCTAACACTCCATACATCTGGCGATGTATTCTGCAATTTCCTTCTTCATACCTGGACAAAAGTAATGGCTCTTGATTGCTACCATTTTTTTCTGATATTCAGGGTGCCCAACATAAGGCACCTTATGCATTTCTTTCAAGATCATTATTCTCAATTCCTGGAAAATAGGTACATACATTTTTTTTTTGTACATGAGTTGTAATGCTACTTTTTCTGTTACCAAGGCTTAATCGCTCTGATACCAAATTGTAACGCCACTTTTACATAAATCATACAGGCATTATATAATCCACATGCATTTAAGAAAGAAATATATGTAAGCTCAGAGTAATCATAAGAATTATTACTAACATAATAATCCATGGAAATAACATTAATCCAAATGCACAGTAGAATACATGATAATTATAATACACAGGGATACAAAAACATAATTAAAGCATCATCTGGTACTTATCTTTGAAACAGTGGCAGTTCCACCAACCAAGTGCAGGCCTTCCACGAACCTCCCAGCCTTAGACCACACTACTTGTCAGCTCAGCAGTGGGTCACCCCCGAGATGGGACTAAGCTCCACACCCCAAGGCAGGGAATCCTAGGCTAGGTTGAGGTTACAGGGAAACACACAGTCACAATGAAGGAATTCTCTCTTAGGAACCACTCATGCTCACTGCCCACAGACTCTCCTTCCCCACATGCCTGCTCCACCCCAGGAGTATACACCTTCTTTGTCACCTAGACATTCCTTCGGCTGCTAACCCCCCTTGCCTTGGGTTACAGCAACAGACCGGAACGGAAGTCTCCGAGCTTTGTGGAAGCTACAGGGTTCCTTCCAGGAGTTCTCTCCTTCCTCTGCGCACTCTCTCACCTGGAGAGAGTCGCTCACAGGCCAAGCCACCTGTTATTCCAACCTCAATCACCTCTCTCACTGGGAGAGAGTGTTGCACAACTGGCCAACAAGTCACACGCATTCCAACACTGCGTGGCCACAACAATCCACGGGAAAAATTGACATGGGATTTCCAACAGGTTCAACAATGGCAGGTCACTTCTTATTTCTCAATCTGGAAACACAGGATAGACTCATGCTCTGGTTCTCAGGGACGCATGACAAACAATTCACGCAAGGGTTAACACAGGTTCGAACTGTTCAGACAGAGGATGTACCGGTTATCCCAGAATGAACACAGATACATGCCTTTTGGTTCAGAAGATGCACGAGGGTTTCTCTGCAGATGTCAGACTAGTTCACCTCAGGCAGTCGGGGGTCAAATGGAGGAGGAACCCCCCAACACAACTCGTCTCATCCTTTTATTGCATGCACCAAGGTTGACACTTGTCACCTTTGGAACTGCATGTGTTCCATCAGCATGCATCCCCTTTTCACATTTTCCCCTTGCCAGGAACTTAGGATAAAAAAAACATAAAATGCTCATGTTCTTTGGAATAATAATAAAATATTATTCCCAAGTCTTAAGCCCCTAGGCTCAAGACCTAGCCCCTTTTCCCCCCTTCCAGCCCCTAATTCCTTTCCCACTCTGTGGAAGTTTAGTCCCCCATCACTCATTCATCATGGTCGGTCTGCACGTGGCAGTGTTTATATTTTATTAATGTGTTGCATACATATAGGTACAAAATCAGGCCCTTGGCCTCCAACCCTTAGGCTCTCTGGCCTAACAATCACATAAGCCCATCGGCTTATACAAACTTGGTTCACCAGCCTATAACACATATTTACAATTCATTTCATACATTAGACTTACAAAGGGATCGATCTTGGGGACACTACATGAGTGTTCCATCAGCTTCCAATTTATAATCTTCCATTTTCTGTAGCATCTTACCTTGTTGTAGCTTTGCTACCAATTCCATGTACTAAAAATCTGCATTTGCAGCTTTCAAAATTCTTCCTTTAATATCATTTTGATACATGCTAATGGTCGTAGCATGTAGTTCATGCACTCTTTTACTGAGTGCATCTGCCATTTTGTTCTCTTTTGCTTTGATATGCCTGATATCAAAGTCATAGTCACAAAGGAATTCCAACCATCTACTCTGCCTAGCATTCAAGGTTGGTTGATCAAACCAATACTTCAGACCGTTATGGTCTATTCTTAGTTCAAACCTCTTTCCCATGAGGTAATGTCTCCATTTCTTCAGAGAGTGCACTATGGCTGCCAACTCCAAATCATGAGTTGCATAGTTATTTTCATGCTCTTTCAATTTTATGGACTCATAACATATTACAAATCCATTCTGACTGAGGACTCCTCCCAGTCCTTATTTTCACGCATTTGTACACACTACAAAATCTTCATTTGGATCTACAATCCTCAAGATTGGAGCACTGGTTAACAACTACTTCAATTGTTGGAAGCTTCTCTCACATTATTTTGTCCACTAAAATTTCTTCTCCTTCATCTGCAAAGAAGTGATGGGGTGAGCCATCCTTGAGAACCCTCCAATGAAACTTTTGTAATAGCCATCTAGACCCATAAAGTATTGGACTTCTGTCACATTCTTCGGTGCTGATGATTCTCTAATGGCTTCTATCTTCTCAGGATCCATGGCTATCCCATCCTTTGAAATGATATCTCCCAAATAATGGATCTTCTTTTGATAGAATGAGCACTTTCTCAATTTGGCATACAGTTGGTGCTCTCTGAGTACTTGCAACACAATCCTTAGATGATGTTCATGCTCTTTCTCCAACTTGGAATACACCAGGATGTCATCCAAAAAGACTCTGACAAACTTGTCTATATATTCTCTGAATACACCATTCATTAGGCACATGAAAATAGCAGGTGCATTTGATAACCCAAATAGTACCACTATGAATTCATAATGACCATACTTTTTTCTAAAGGTGGTCTTGCTGATGTATTCATCCTTTATCCTTACCTGGTGATACCCTGACCTGAGATCTATTTTTTAAAATATCTTGGCATCCTTCAACTGATCAAAGAGATCATCGATCCTTGGCAAAGGGTATTTATTCTTAATAGTCAGTTTGTTCAACTGTTTGAAATCAATGCACAATCTCAATGTCCCATCTTACTTCTTCACAAACAGGATTGGGGCATCCCAAGGTGACACGCTTGGGTGTATATACCCCTTCTTTAGAAGTTCTTGAAGCTGCAATTATAGTTCTTTCAGCTCTGTTGTACTCATTATGTAAGGAGCTTTTGACATTAGAGCTGCTCTAGGCATCAGGTTTATAGAGAATTCAATATCTCTCTTCGTGGGTAGTTTGGGTACCTCATGGAATACATCCTCAAAACCTTTTAATACTGCATTGTCTTCAATATTTGATGCCTTATCCTTAGGTGCTTCATCCATATGAGATACAATTATTTTGTAGCCTTTCTTGTAGCACTTCTTCCGCTGCATTGTTGAGATTTCTCTGATAGCAATAGCTATGGGAATTCCTTGGACTGTTCTCCGATTTCCTTCCTCATCCATGAAAGTGAATGCCTTGCTACGATAGTCTAATATGGCATGGTGTCGGTCCAACCAATCCATCCCAATTATACAGTCATACGAACCTAAAGGTAAGATGTTCAATTCAACTCTTGTGCTCAGCCCATTCATGTCCACTGGACAGGACTTAACCAATTCAATAACTTTTCTCTCGGCTCCTGTAGCCAACTACACTAGCCAAGATTTTCCATGCTTGCTTCTTGGAAAATGCAAACTTTCCACCATTCTAGGATCTATATAACTATGACTAGCCCCTGAATCAATTAAAATAGTAAATGCATGGTTATTGATCATACCTTCAACTTCAATCATGTGTGATTGAAACTCAACTTGCTTGTTGTCCAAGGTTGCATAGATCCTTACTATTCTATTTCCCATGTCTTCCACTGTTTCTTCTTGCTGAACATTGTGGACAACTCTCATTTTGTCATTTCTGTGGGAGCAATCTTTGTACCTATGATTTCCTTTACAACCCCAACATTTCATAGGTGGTTGTCTTGGCATTTTCCCACCTATTTCATCCTTCCTAGGCTCTCTAAAAGACGGTTTTCCTTGAGGATTGTTTATGAAAAAGGATGGCTTAGTTCCTTTCTTCCTCTAATCCATCTTGAATTTCTTCTTGTCTTCCCAAGCCTTCCGGAAAGTGGGTTTTTGTCTTTGCTTCTCATATAAGATTTTTTCTCTCCTTATAGTTTCTTCCATAGTTTTAGGATCATCATACTGGATCTTGTCACCGATGGAAGATGGCATTCCACTCGGATACCTTTGAATTTTGACAATCTCATCTTTGATGAAAGGGACATATTTCAGCAATTCCAAAAACCTTCGTTCATATTCATCAATGGTCATGCTACCCATCTTGAGTTCAAAGAACTCTTTCATCTTTCCATCATAATATCTCTTAGTCAAGTATTTCTTTTTGAAATACTTCTTGAATTCCTTCCAAGTAACATTTTTCTCTTTAATGTGTTGCACCTGCACAAGTTGATCCCACCACNTTTAGTTGATAAATTGCAATTCTCCCTTCTGCATGAGAGGAGTAATTATGTAGTTGGAAATATTTCCCCATGCCAAGAAGCCATGTCTCGACATCTTCCTCCTTCTTCTATTCTCCATCAAACGTAGGAGGCTTAATATTGTTCATTTCTTCCTTCAGTTCCTCCACTCCAGATCTCCTTTTCTTTTTGGTAGGATATGGGCTTGAACTACTATGTGCCCTCCTCTTGGAGTGTCCTTGGGAGTGATGATGGTGTCTTCCAAAACTCCTCAATTTTCTCTTCTCATCAGGGGACCTGCGACTTCCTGATTTATTGGAGTCACTCTCCTTGTCCAATTTCTTTTCTATCATTTCCAAGCTCTGTATCAACTTTAGGTTGAATTCTCCTTGTTGATCCTTAGCTTTCATGAGATTTTTGTTATCTTCTCGGTGATGTTGGACATCTTTCTGCAATATTTCAATGATTCTCATCATGTTTGCTTCCTTATCTATCTCTTCTCCATGCCCATTGGATTTATATCCTTCAACTCCCAAATAGACATCCATTCCTTTAGCTTCATTCTCATAACTGAATTCATTATGTGCCTCCTCCATTTCGCTACACTCTGCAGAAATTTGGTTTGGTTCTGATAATCGTTGACTCTGCAAACACAGCGTGTAGTCAACCAAAATTTGTCAGGTCATCATTCCTTAAGAAATTCCACATAATTCATAAACCAATTTGATTCAAGAAAACTTTCATATTTCCTTTTCCGTGGTTCTCAATCAATCAATAATCCCCACGGATATTTTCTTTATGAGCTCTACTCTGTAATAATTTTTGAGTACTAGCCCCTTTCTCTTAGCCCCCAACCCATGGGACCATGGGTTGTGGCCAGGTGCTAGATCGATAGGCGCTTACTCGGGACCTCAGACCTCCATCTTCAGAAGTTTTCAAAACACATCTCAAAAATCTCTCAGAGTTTCGGATTGACGAACTCGTGGAGTAGGGTGGGTCAAAAATCCACGACTACCCATCATCCAACGACTGACACCCACTGTGAAACTTCAGGCATCTAGTCTCAGGGAATTCAGAGCTTCAAGACTTTGGGATTCATAAGTTTGTGCATCAACGCACCCCACTTCTCCTGAAAATTTAATCTCCAAACACTTCCAGGTCACCTTTGGTGACTTTATTATGTCTCATCACCTTGGTGTTATGAAACTCTTGAATGTTCTTCCTTTCATTTTCTTATGAACCATTCTCTCGGAGTGTCAAGTCTCCAGACTTCACAATTGGTGCCATGCATTCACTGGGACCCATAGTTTTCGTACTTGAACTAAGATACCAAATAGTCACCTCACTTAATGCCTTTCAAATTGCGGGGGCATGCAACGATGGTTTGGAGTAACCTGCCTTTCATCCCTCAATTCTTCTGACACTGACACGTAACCCCCTGGTAAAACCGTGATTTAGATTGCAGGACCACCTTGGGGAATTAACTCCCGTGCAACTTGGGTTCTTGCAATGCCTCCTGGTCATCGATATTGATGTATCATGATCAATGCCAGTGTGGGTTCGTCGACCTTTAACTATGTCGCGTAACCTCTGATCCCACATAGTACAGCTGACAACATTCTAGGTGGGGGCACATGGCAGGTATAGGAGATGTCCACATCACTTTCGGGTGACATCATCATGACTCACCACTTCGATTCTTCGGGGATTCGAAGCTTCAAACTTCGGGAGTTCTCACCTCCACACACACTAATTCTCCCGAATGCCAAAATCCCGAACAACCAATCTTTTGACACGTGTCTCTCTTGATGAAAAGTTTGGATTAACTATAGACTTCGAAGCTTCGGGCCTTCAACCCCTTTCCATTTGCAACACGTAAATTTTCCTAAGTTGTGAAGTATGAAGGGCTTCCAGGTTAACCCTCCTGCACTTTCTCCAGATCTGACGGTTGTGAAGGTTTTTCCCCTTCTTCCGAATAGATCCTACGGCCCCAACACCATGAATTTTGTGATTTCTTTCTCTATGACCAGTTATTAAACTTATTACACCTCCTGAGCTTCATAACACGACCAAGGTAACCTCTTAGCACTCAGGAATTTTCTAAGGTTCAAAATTGGTTCCTCTTAACACAATTCCCACCTAAAACCTTGGTTCCAATGACCACTTTTCCAGCCCATTCATGCCTAGTGCTTGAAACCATGGCTCTGATAAAAAAATGTAACATCCTCGACCTTCAACACCACTACTAGGCAATGCTACCCAAATACCTTGTCTTCCAGAAACTATCTCTGCTACCAAAATGTAACATCCCCGACCTTCAACACCACTACCAAGCAACGCTACCCAAATACCTTGTCTTCCAAAAACTAGCTCTAATACCAAAATATAACATCCCCAACCACCAACGGGTTGGGCAATGCCATAAAGGAACATACATAATATATATAGCATGCATTTCTAATTAATTTAAAGCAATTAACACATAGTTACTGCTATCATACAGACTCAAATGGAATTGACAGTAATTCCTACATGCGATGGAACACATGATAACATTCAAGAATCACAGACATGTATAACTTACATAATTAAGCACATAAATGATACTTATCTTTTAACTGGAGTAAAACCACCAACTGCATGCAAACCTTCCACAGACCTCCCATCCTTATACCACACTTTTCATCACTCTCAGCAGTGGGTCACCCCTGAGATGGGACTAAACTCCACCGAGAAAGGGATTCCTAGGCTAGGCAAGGTCAAGAGGAAGTCACACAGTTTAAGAGGAAGGATTCTCTCCTAGGAGCCACTTACGCCCATTGCTCACAGAACCTCATTCCCCACATGCCTATCCCACCCTAGGAGTATACACCTTCACTGTCACATAGTCCATCGACTCCTCCACCTCCCTTACCTTGGGCTTCAACAACAGGCCAAACCAAAATTCTCAGATCTCTGTACCAGCTACGGGACTTCCTCCAGGAGAACTCACTTCCTCAACACACTCTCTCACCTGGAGAGAGTTTCTCACAGGCATGGCAACCTTCCTCTTCAACCACGGGCCTGACAACCTGTCTCTTCTACCAATATTCAACTCAGTTCTAACAAGGTGAGGACAACAAAAATGGTTCAATACAGCTCAGAAAAAGGAAGAAACCACAATTCGATAAGGCACAACACGACTCTGGAAAGAGAAGATACGTTGTGCTTCATAGGAAAACATTGGTCAACTTCACGGGTTACTGGTTTCAGAGGTGCGTGAAAGATGCAGAGGTCGTTGATAGAGGCCAAATGGGTTAGACGGAGGATGGAAGGATGGGAAGTAAACTACCAAAATGAGCTAACTTTCCACCTTTAACTGCATGTTCCCAGGTCGAAACCTGTCTTCCTTGAGCTGCATGGAATCCATTTAGCATTCGTTCCCTTTTCCCAGAACTTAGGATAAAACATATCCTTATAATCAGCTTTTGGAATATTAATAAATTATTATTCTGTTGGACTTAAGCCCTTAGGATTAACCCCTATTTCCAACCTCTCATCCCCCTCTCCCTTACCCAACCTGGTGGAGCTTAGTCCCCCCATACTCTTTCTTCATGGTCGGTCTACATGCAACGATGTTTTTATATTAATAATATGAATATTTACATGTACAAAACAAGCTCCTGACCTTTAACACCTAGGCTCTCCGGCCTAATAAGCACATAATCCCATATCTTATAATTGCTTGGCTCACCAACATACAAAAATATTACAATTCATAAATACAACTGGGGCTTGTCCTTAGGTATATTACAAAAAAGGAAGGAAAAAACCCTAGAATGTCTCCAGTCCAAGTGGTATAGTGACCCTTCAAATGAATTGATATTGAAAGCTAGTAGAAGTCTTGAATCACCATAACAAATATTTAATGCACCAAGAAGATAACCATGATAAATAAAGCTCCAATAATCAACACGAAAACCTCCAAAGGTAGATCTTCAATTATTTGTAGTCACAAATGATATCCAACAATTCACAACAATTTGGAATGAGAAGAGTGTCTCTATAACTTATAGAGGAGGCTTCTACATCTTTCTCATTCTTTATTAATTATTTCTCCCTAAAATTATCCCAGGAGACTAAGAAATAATACTTGCCATCCACATAAATAAGGAGACTAAGAAATAATACTTGCCATCCACATAAATAAGGAGACTAATTCAAAACATGATCAAATGATGCCACATGCACATAAAACCCTCATGAGAGAGGGACATCCCACAAAGAAAGGGGTCGATTTTCTCTTCTAGCCCAACATTTCAAGGAAAGAGTGATGTAGAGGCCTCAAAACATGGTGAAGTATCCTCCCAAGCAATCAAAGATCCAACATTATTCTCCTCCAAGTGGAATGACATCATGAAAAGGTGAAGAAGGAACTCAAAAGTGAACATCCTCCTCAAAATGTGCTCAATAAATGCTCAAAAGGTATCTCCAAGGTATGACCAAGCCATGAAATAAAGAAAACATGCTTCGTAAGGCAAGAAAGATGCCTCTCCAAGTCAAATCATCACCAAAAACACCCTCATAGTTTTCATAAATCCCACACATGTGACTTGGACCTCAAATCATGTAAGGAACATCTCCAAAAGTGATGAAAAAGGAGGGTGTCAAGGAATCTCCATTGCAACATGTGTAGAGGATGTCCATGTATGCAAAAATAGACCAAATGTGTCTCGCAGAATGTGACCAATGACTCAAGAACTGTGACACTACCTTGAGAGACGTTAAACTAAGTGATCATATGTAGAATCATCTCTGATAGTATATGGCCAAAGTGTGATGAATACATAAGATAGGAATCCATGCTTAGGAATAGAATAAGTGTTCTATACATAGGTTTGAAAACCTTTAAAAAGAGAAACACTTTTACATCATACAAAAAAGGGTAAGAGAGACTAGCAACTCCCCTAGACCATGTGTCTTTGTAGATACATCCCAATATAGTTACATACCAACCCAGATCATAAATAACCTACATGATGAAGAGTTACCAAAATCAAGGAGAAGTCAAATGTATCCATAAAACAAAAACCTATCCTAAAATGGGGACTACAATGACGGGCCATGACTGACCAGATGGGGTTTGGAGATACTACATATCCCCCCCATGAATACATAGAACATTTAAGCATGGTCCAATACAATACATGAATGAAAATACAACCACACTTCTGTCTCATCATGATGCAATAAGGAACATAATCCACTCTATTGATGGTCCACGTCTAGTGAAAAAACATAGGATACATTTAAGTGAAAATGAGGTGTAACAATGAGAAAAGGGAAACATCACAAATAAGTTATCATAATTTAAAAGGGGGCACTTTGGCAAGGTATTCTAAAGTAAAAGGGTGTTTGAAATCATCACATCATAAGGGAAGTAAAGGAACCTAAAAAATTATCAATGACAATCCCAATTTAAAGCAAAGAATGAATTTATTGGGTCATAAGCATTTAAACACAACCCAAGTAATAACATCAATAAGGAAAACCAATCGAAGAAATATATGGTTACTATGCATTTGACTCTTAAGAATGGGAACTTTTACTACTTCATGCATATAATTGACATGTCATTGAAAGAAACCATTCAGGGACCATCAATAACAAGTAATACCACAATAAAAGTGTCACAATAAACAAAGGAACTTCAGTGAGGTCCTTGTGAGTGAAATGATTTTGTAATCCTCACACTATCAAGGCATACAATAGTCGAAGGAAACTCAAAGGTCATCAATCTAAGTTTGTTATCTAGTTAAATTCAAAGTAGAGATTAGGCAACTATCCAGTTGTAATCACTCAAGCACAAACAAAACATTGATGATTGAAATAATTGCATTCAATGATTTCATAATTTTTATTTTAAAATAGTGTTTTTAAGGTTATATTGTAGTCATGATTTACCTTTGTGCTCCTTGAGAGTGGTTATAGATAAAAAAAATACGCATGCACATAAAACACTATTAAATAGAGAATACTTGAGCACTTCTGATACTCTTCTATATCTTATTATTATTCAATCACAAATAATCAATGGATGAAGGAAAATACTAAATAAATCATTGACTATTTGATCAACAAAGGTAATTTTCATGAAAGAGGCAAGATCAAAGAAGAAAAAAAGTGCTAGCCTATCTAATCTTATGGAAGGGACCAATCACTTCAGGACACATACACCCAACGCATTGGAGAAAAAAGAGAATATTGGCACAATTAAAACTTCACACAACCTACCCATAACCAAAGAAATTTCATCAAGAAGCCATGTTAATCACCGATCAAACAATGAAAGAACCCATAGCTATGCTACTAGGTTAAGATCATTTGTATAACCTTGTAGGTCCAAAAACGTTAAAGAAGTACTCAACCAACTGTACCTAATTAAAAGGAGGATCACATGAAGAAAAAATAATGATCATCCTAGTTGTTAATCAAAAGAGCTCAACAAAGTAGTAAGACCTAAAGAGTAGATAACAAACATATTGAATCATCCATGTTAATCAATATAATTAGAGAATTATTTCATCATTAACACAAGAAGACTCATGAGTCAAAGACATCTAAGAGAAGAAATCAAGATCATAGTAAATATTGTCAATTCAACACTTGACAAAGAACCCTTGGCATTCAAGGGTACTTCAAGTAATAGTTTCAATTAGAAAAACCGATCAAAGAACTTGAAATCATCCAATAACACCAATCACATCAAAAAATTAATTTGCACATAGAATAGAATATAATGCAATGGGTAAAGCTTGAAATTTTTGGAAGGTTTCAAAGCCCTCGAGTCTAGGCCTATTAAGGGACTCAATAAAAAGAAAGAGAAATGCCTTATTTATTTTTTCTTACATATCTTCTTACACTTCTAAAGGGGCTTCATTCCCTTTTGGTACTTGAGCTCTAACATACTTGAGTTAAAAGTATGTTTTGGAAGATTTTCCTATAAGTAAATAATTTAGTTGACATATGATATCAAACAACGAAAAAGGCCCCTTTTGTAGAAGACTACATTGAAATTTTCGAAAAATAAACATGGTTTTGAATAATATGACACCATTTAATTTTTTCTAAGATTATGTGAAGATGTGAAAAACATATTGTGGAATAGTGGAACTATGATTCAAGTGATACCATGAATGGAAAAATGATTTCTATCGAGTCATGCCAAATCTATTGTGAAAAAGGAGGAAGTTTGTTTTCTTGTTTATCCAAGTATGAACTATAATGTACTTTGTGTTTTTTGAGATCTAATGTACTTTGAAATATCTAATGATACCTTGAGCCCAAACACATTTGATGGTCAATGAACTTTGATTGCAAATTTTCATGGAATCATTTGGATTTATTTTTTGTACCTCAATGGAAATGTCAAGGAATGGAAGAAAGGAAGTCAAAATGAACTTGGATTGCAAGTTCTCATGGAATGATTTTTAGTACCTCAATGGAAATGTCAAGGAAGTCAAGTTACAATAGGCTTGATTTTTGGTAGTTCTAGCTATAATATACTTTATTTTTGGTCTTCTTAGCCTTTGTTGATGGGTAAGTTTCCCTGTTCTTGGTGATTTTCAATATTTTGTTCCAGACCATTTTTGTTTGTGCTCTTAGTTTCTGTTCCTGGAAACAATGAGTCTTCATATGGTGGATGTCGCGCCCATAGTTTTTTTGAAAATTGCAATGCAGAGGGATTTACGAAAAGTAGTTGGGAGCTATCAGAAGAGGGAACCATCGGGCGAGGTGTAGACGCAGTGTATGCTTCTACTCTGTGGGCTAGAAAACTGTGTCTGCCTATTTTCTTTCTGCTGAGTTAAGTTATGGTTTTATTTTTTTGCGGTCTTTCTTATGTTTGGTTTAGTTTCCAATGTCAGTCTGTTTTCTTCTCATCTGCTATGGGAACTAGGGGGATTCAAGTTTAGAAGAAGAAGGTTTAAAGATACATAAGGGGATTGGTGCACTATTTTTCTTTTCTTTTTTATTTTGCTAGTTTTTATTTTTTGCCTGTGCTTTTCTCTATTTTGAAAGAAACTGAAAGTATATAGCAAACAACTTCAAAATGATGGTTGAAAGTATGAAAGAGGTAATAGATGTTGAGTGGTATGAAAAATATACACAGTCCATTGTACATGACAACATTGACGTGGTTTTGCATAGGAATGGCCTTTTTAGATTGGATGCATCCTCTTATACTATTGGGGATTTCCTTTTCGATACATTCCAAGTTCTATTGCATTTCTAGTATTCGTTGATCGAGTTGCACAATGGATTGATAGATTATTTCTTGGCATGTTTTAAAAATGGTGATGTTGAGGCATTGCAGTCCTATGAATACAAACTAGAATATGATTTTCTTCGACAGTTGCATGGAATACATGATGTGGCTACGTATTTTTCAAAGATGCGGTTGTTTGCATCTCCAGTTCTGCCTGCACATCAGAGGGGACTTTGGGGAGATACATTTTGTATTCAGTGGCTGTCTAACTGGCTGAATATATCAATTGGAATATGGTCATTGACAAGAAAAACAATATATCTACTATTCAACAAAACTGCATCTGAAAATCCATATTGCATCTTGTTCCATGATGTCGATTCCCTTAGTGGCCATTATGAACCACAGTTGTACAGAAAAAAGTGCATATACAATATAGAAGGTCCTCGTATCTACTTGTTTGTTATTTGCAAAGACCTTCAATCTCAATGGAAACATATTTTTGATGGCATAGATTGTTATGGTTTATAGCTGGCAACAAATGTTGTGTCTAGATGTGGAGATAGTTTGTTTAATGCAATTTGTTGTTTGGTAGTAGCCAAGTTCGATGTTCATTCGCTGCATCTTTACACTGTACAGTCCTTCTGCAATGGGATTCTAGGCGGCAGTGAACAAGCTTTTAGGTGCTTGCATCAGCACCTTTGCCCATATCTCATGGAAAATATGATGGCAGTTGGAAGTTGGCAGGAATACCTTGTGAACATGGCACTTCCATATGAAGAAGGGAATATGGAGGGTTGCATATTCTGTTTGCAATGGTTGTCTATGGTATTCAAGGTGAAGATCCAAGTTTGGTCAGCCTCACCAACTGGCACTGTCCATTCTTGGGTTACCGATTCAAATTATGATCGAAAAATTCACATCCTATCATTGAAAACATATACAACACATATCCATTATGAACCTTTGCTTGGAGATATCGGTAGTTCAGGGTTGAGTGTGCATGCCACCCAAACGACATCGAATCTACATACGCGTGGAATGTTTTTTAGTCAAAATGAGAGTCCTCCCAGTTGTGATATGGGAAGATAGGGCTTGAACAAAAAGAACAAGTGTAGAATTCATTTCTATTGTGATGAGGCCATAGAGGACTTAAACAAAAAATGTAGAGTAAGTTATCACAAT
>JASDQU010373131.1:138631-159523 GCA_032191745.1 Picea mariana
CTTTATTATTTACCTTTTAAAATCTCTTAAACCACTTTGACTACTTTGACCTTTTGGGGCTTCTAGATGACATATGAGGGTCCTCCAACTTTGTAAGGCCATAACTCTCAAACCGTGAGGAGTTATGTGATGTTCCACATACCACCAGAAATGGAATGACATGTACTATCCATATAGAATAGTATTACCTAAAAATGTATCAAAACTCATACCATTATCCATCAAACAAACTTGGGTCCATTACCCAAACCTGGGTTCTCCAACTTCTCATGGCCATAACTCTCTAACCATGAGGAGTTTTGTGACGTTCCAGATACCACCAAAAATGGAATGACATGTACTATCCATATAGAATAGTATTACCTTAAAATGTATTAAAACACATACCATTATACATGAAACAACCTTGGTTCCATTACCCAAACCTTTGTGCTAATGGAAATCACTATCGAACTTTCTTCAAGGGTTGACATAAATGAAAACCAACCTTAATCAACAAGAGTTGGGTACTTGGATTGTTTTGGGTGTTGGGAAGCCTGTGAGAGCTTGAGTGCTGATTGGTTTGGGAAGATGAGTAACACTCTAGAAATCTCCTTATGGATTCATAGCCCTGGCTCAGGGGTGACATTGCTATTGAGACTTGGAACAACATTCTCTACAATTGGGTGGAATGTACTTGGTCTGCATTGGGTGGAATGTACTTGGTCTGTATCCAACCGACGGTTTTATTTTATAAAAGATAAGTGCTATCTGTCATGGTATTATTTACTCGTGTATTATTTATTCCGTTGTGTATTTATTTATTGTTGAATTTGATGTATTTAGAGTATGCATGCTTATTGATTATGACTGTGTATGTCATATGCTTCATTGCATTTATGTTTAGCATGAATCTTTATCAATTCATGTGAACCTTTCATGCATCCTTACTATTTAAATTTTGAGCAGGGTTGGAATTAGTCCAAAGAAAGGACTGGAAGTTAGTGTGCCTAACCTGTGGGTGGATGGGTATGTTACACCTGCCTAACCTAATAAATGTAACTCTTCACTACTCTCAATCCATTAGGTTTCCCATTCATTTACCAGGGTCTCTATATCTTATGAAACTAGGAATATATCCACTTGAAAATCAAGGGAACTCATTGCCAGAAAAATTAATAGAAACCAACAAGAAATAATTGATATTACAGTGCAACTGACTCAAGAGATCACTCTTCAATCCTGACAACCTAGTTCTTCAATTTCCAACTCGAAAACTCTCCATCATGATCCTAAATTTTCTCTGCTTCTTACTCTAACTTAGGTGCTCATTTTTCTACTCTTTTCTTGTTGTTCATCCCCCAAAACTGATTGTGAAAAAACTACCTAATTTTTCCCATACGACTTTCATCTATTTTCCCAAGACAATTGAATTCTCACTCTACCCAGTTTTTATCATGCTTCATCCCCATGATTCCAATAACTATAGGATGTGACTCACACTCCCACCCTCTTACATGAGTTTAATTATTGGGCTCTCATACACTCAAATAGAAAATTAGAAGTTATCCCCAATGGTAATAAAATTTAGGAAAATGGGATGAAGTAATACTCATAATTAATTCCCCCCTTGGACCCCTCTTATACACTCTCTTCTCTTGTGGAAAACTCATTCCCCATCTCTTTTGATATTCCCAACAACTAATATCATATTATATTTATTAAAATAAAAAAATGCATTTCGCATATTACATTGCTTGGACATAATGACATTTAATCTACATTATGAATTAATTAAACTGTGGATTATAGTGGGGATGTTACATTTACCATCCCCTACAATTTTTCACTTTCCTCATTGCACAACACTATGCCAAAAATACATATATAAATTTACATCACAATACATAGAAAATAAAACAAAATTCTGCATTTTTTTTTTACCCTCCAACTATAGTCCCAACCATAATTTCTTGTTCTTATAATCCTATTGATCCAAGTAATGCACCCCCTTCACTACCTATTATTTTATGAGGGCTATCAGCGTCAGTGACCAAGAATTTTGATATATGGCTTTGGAACTCTATTTTCCCAAAAATGGAGTCTTTCATTTTTAGCTTCTATTTTCTTCAAAATTGAAAAATAATATCAGTTATTCCTCCTGCATAGTTTCTTCATTCTCCCTTGTTGCATCTTCAGGAATTTATCAGGTCCATTGAACCTTTACGAACCCTATGGATTTTTTCCAAAGCACTTTGACCTTTCGGTCTAGGATGCATACTAGTTCCACCTAGAAAACACCTTTGTTTTCCACCTATATCATAGTCCAATCAATTATGTGGCTAGGGTGTGGCAAATACTTATTTGATAATGATACATTGTTGGACCTTGGTCATGTATTAAGGAATAAAGTGAAGATTAAGGAGGAATAAAGAAAAATCACTAAGTGCGCGAAGGGCACACAAGTTGAGGAGGGATCGAAGTGGTTAAAGAAGAAGAAATGAAGGAGAGAAGTAAAGGAAAAGAGAGCCATTAAAGGAGAAGATCAAGGAAGACAAAGCAACAAGGAAGATGAATCGTGGACAGGTCAACAAGAAAAATAAGACACTAGTAGGTTCTTTGGATCACCTCGTGGAGGAGAAGGAAGGACATGTTGGTGAAGCCCTTAAAATGGAGGTCATGTGGACCAAGGGTTTTGGGACCTAGGGTTTTGGTACCTAGGATTGTATAAGAGTCATGGAATGTATAAAAAGAGGTATAGAAGAGTTGATAAGGGTTCATCATTGTTCATCATTGGTTGTTATCGAGGTTAAGATTTTTGTTTTCATTGAGAGAAGTGTCCTATTTTAAGAGCATTCTATATTATGGATCTTCAACTGGGTGCAAAGATCAACCTTGCAGCTGGGTGCACAGGGAGGGGAGAGAAGGAGGAAGAGAGAAAAGGATCTAGAGCTAAGTGAGCAGATAGAACTGTATGTTTTCATCTAATATACCAAGAAACATAGTTTTGTTGAAGTATCCCTAGGGAGAGGTTGAACCACATAAATATTGTTGTTCTTTGTGGTTGATGCTGTGTTATTTGCTATCTTTTATCCTGTTATTTAATTATTGTTTCTATATTAAATATAGAAGGTATTAGCTAACTTCATGAAGCTAAGTGTAATATTGTTAGAGAATGTCTAGGCTACCTTATGTTGTTGTTCTGAAATCCCTTTGAATTTTCTCTGGTTGTAGACACTTGTTTCCTGCAGCCCCCTATTGCTACTTCAGGTGAGACTTCATCTGCTTCGCAGGTGTTGCCAAAAGGGCCAGTAGTTAGGCTTTGTTGGTGCATTGTTAGAGTTGAACCTTGGGTCTGCCCCTGTGCCAACAAATGGTTCTATTGCTGGGACCAAGATCTTCTTAAGGGAATGTTAAGGTGGCTTCCATTGAAGACAGAGATTTAGAAGTGGATAGAAGAACAAGAAAGGGACTTTTTCGAAGCCTAGAACAAGAACCCTAGAATTAGTACAGAAGATTGGTTGGGAAGGTACGTATTTACTGACGTACATGAGATTTTCTTTGGAGGAGTTCATAAGGAGTTATATAAGTGGTCAGCCATATTAGAAGACACTCAGTTTGAGATCAGATCTAGACCACCTGTGGTTTGGATAGTGACGTTGATCAAGAAATTCAAGAGAGTCAATAATGTTTTGTCTAGAAAGGTGGATCTCTGGTTTGATATCACTATTGGAGGGTATATTACTGATTTTTCTATTGAAAAAGTGAAATCATATAGCCAAGCAAAGAGGTATTTCTTTAAGGGAACTAGAGGGAAGTTTCTACACTTTTTGAAGCTGAATATTAATATGTTATTACATGAGAAGAATATCTTGAAGATATAGTAATCAGTTGGATATTAAAGCTAATGTTAAAGAATTCAGACATCAAGAGCGATGTAGAGGCTAGACACACTCAAAGTGGGAGGTCATTCAGGAAGGTTCCTCTTGCGAACCTGTTTGAGAAGAGTTATGGACCATTGCCACAAGACGAACATTTCTACAATGGGGAAGAAGCAGGGAGGTCATACGGGGAGTATTCAGGGTTCTTAAGGGAAGAGGAAGTAGATACTGGAGAACTTCGCTGAGAAGAACCATAAACTTTAGGGACGATGCCTAATGTCAAAGTAAGTATTATTACTCCTCCTATTGTTTTAGTAGCATTAAGTAACCAGAGTAATCAAAGTAATAAGAGAAATCAGAGTACTCTTACAAGAATTTTAGTACATACTCAGTCGAGAAACCAAGGAGTATCTATGGAAGATGAAATGAGGCTACCTATTTTTAGAGGCGATGGATCTCAAGATCCTGACCAACACTGGTTCTTATGTGAAGTTGTATGGAGCATTAAGAAAGTCATCAATGAGGTTGTTAAGAGACCTCAGTTTAGTACTACCTTGAGGGACCATGCCCTAAGATGGTATATGAAATTTGCTTTAGGGTTTTCACAACCTAAACCACTGAATTGCATTAAGACTATGTTGAGTGAAGAATTCAAGAAACCTAAGTTGGAGTCACAGTGCATTACAAAGTTGAAGGAAATCAAGCAGAAGGTAACTCAACCTGTTTGGCAATTTGATCAGAGGTTTAAGACCTTGACAGGCCATTTAAGTTTTCAGATTCTGGATGAACAACATAAGGAATGGTTCATCACTGCCCTCCTGCCACACATCAGAGTTCCTATGATGCAACAGAAGGTATCTTTACAGGTTGAAGCATTGGATATTTCCATGAAACTAGAAGTATCCCCTATAGGAGAATCTATTCCAGGTATGAGTTAGATTTTGAATAAGTTAACTAGTTTATCTTTACAAGATGAAGACATGAAGAAAGATAAAGGGAAAGAGAAAAAAAAAGACATCTCGTGTGTCATATGTAAATCAAAGTGCCATGACAAAGAACATTGTCCCTTATTTAATGAATGCTTTGCCTTTGGAGCCGCTAAACCCTTGAAGCAGGCTACTGTACCCTGGTGCGAGATATGTAGAAATAGACATCGCCTTGGTGAATGTTATTATATACATAAATATGTCCATAAACCTACCAATATTTATTGTACATTCTTCAAATCTGTGGGGCATGATGACAAGGATTGTAGGGATTATGACCTCATGCATGAAAGGTCAAGGGATTCATATAGAATTCAAGGAGAATTACAGTCAGAAGGAAATAATGCAAGTTCGATTCCCTAGGAAGAGGAAACTTCAACCCTCGTGGTGGATTCAGAGGAAGAGGACAAGGTGGAGGTATGGCTCAAGGTCGAGGTCAGATTATTTTATATAAATATGCACATCCATGACATTTGGCAAGGGATTGTCAAAACCCTTGTACTTTGCAACTATTGTAATTCATTTGACCATGTCATTGAAGATTGTCCAATATTGTTAGCTAAACTTCAGGAAAGATGAGGTGGAAACCAAAAAGTTCAACTAATATCAGTGGAACCTCATGGGGAGGATACCAGAGTCACTGTTATTACTAGAGGAGGCACTTCTACATGAGAAGATAGGGTGACTCCAGGAAAGACTACAGATGGATCAGGGGTCAGAAGAGCTACAGAGAAGGCATAGTTGTTTGATCCAAGGAGAGAAAATCATACTTTTGAAGAAGCAAGGAAAACAATTGTAGGAGAACAAGCTTCTTCATCTAGGGCATATCCAGAAGTAAGGGACTGTGAAATGACACCATCATTTGATCAGTCTGCATAGCTAGACAAGGAAAAGAGGTAAGCAATATTATGGACTTATTGTATGCTTGTATCAATTTGATTAAATATGAGAGAGTTGTGCAGGAACTACAACACCTGATAAGACAATATGAAATTGGGAGGATAGATCCTCTGCTAAGTAGAGCAGTGAATCAAGTATCTAGGAAAAGGAGGACAAGCAAGGAATTGCACCTTAGTGCTCATATTGGAGACTACGATGCAGGCTATGTGGTCCTTGACCTGGGATCATAATTAAATGTTATGATGAAGTAGACTTGGGCACTAACGAGAAAAAGTAGATTGATTTACTCTCCAATCAGGCTCATAATGGCTAATCAATAGGCGGTGAGCCCCTTTGGAAGACTAGAGCATGTCCTTGTGGACATTGATAGAGTGAGGAAATTTTCAAATTTCGAAGTGATCGAGATTGTTGATGATAGTTGTCCTTATCATGCATTGTTAGAAATTGATTGGGATTTCAACAATCTGACTGTTTTTGACCTAAAAAAGAGAAGAATGACATTCAAGGGTAATGGCCTTAAGTCATCGCACCCCTTGATCCCGATGAAGGTCACAGATACACAGAAACTACAAGAGAAGAAGACCATGCATACAAGCTAGAGAACATCTATAAGTTGACAGCAAGACAACATGATTATATTAATCCTACAACAGATGGAAATCTAAGTTGGTGAAGTGAAAGTGCATGCTCATCCAACTCAAAAGAAGCATTGGAAAATTGGAAGAACAAAATGTATGAAGTCTCTATGCGGAGGTGTGCCAGATTGACCAAGGCAGTTTGTCAGATTGGCACAAAAGTAAGTAATATTCCTACATTTGATGGTTTGAATCATTTAGAGAGATTTCTAGCTGAATTTGAGAGAATTGTACCAGCACAACAGAGTATGTTGGCACTGGATGAATCCTTGAAAGAAACACTAGCTAGATGGTGGGGAACACACAAGAAGAACACCACAGAGTGGGTGCAATGTCACACCTTATTGACAATACACTTTTCAGACCAAACTGAAGGATGTGAATTTCGATACATAGGTCAAATTTGTCCCAAGGACCATATGCGAAGTTGTGAAGAGGCATGGAGCAACATTCCCAAGGAACAATGGGTACATAAGTTCATTAACACCTTAGATACTACGCCTATCAACTAGTATCTTCAAGCAGAACTGTGCTTAGCCACTGCAGTTTGGTATGGTATGACCCAAAAATTTATATCTACGTTTCTATTTGAAAGTTAGTACCCCACAGTAGATTAGGATTTACAAATTACAAGACAGAAGGTCTTTGAGGAAGTATCTAACCCCCCTTTTGAACAAGAAGAAGATGAATGTATTACACCCTTTTAATGGTTACATGATTGTTATAATATTAATGCTGATGAAGATGATGATCCTAGGAATGTAAAAATTACAGAAACTAAAGGACGAAAATACATAGAAGGGCTAGGGATTGAATTACCTTTTGTTGGGTAGCCTATTAAAATAAAGAAGGTTAATATTGGAACAGAGAAAACACCTAAATTGGCTAATGTTGGAGACTATTGGGATGATTCTTTTATTAGTGAGATTATAGAATTGTTGCATGAGTATCAGGACTTGTTTCCAACCAAGTTCATAGAAATGAAGGGCATAAAATGGCCCATGGGATAAATGAGTATTCCTTTGAAACCAGATGCAAGGCCTATCAAGAAGAGACCTTACAGACTGAATCCTAAGTACATGCAAAAAGTTAAGATTGAATTAGATAGAATGTTGGAAGTAGGAATCATAGAACCAGTTGAAGAATCTGAATGGATCAGCCCTATGGTGGTCCAAGATAAGAATTAAGGAGAAATCAGGATCTATGTGGATCTAAGGAAGTTGAATGATGCATGTTTACTGATCCATTTACTACACCTTTTACTTATGAAGTCTTAGATAATGTAGGAGGATAGGAAGTCTATTCATTTACAATCAGGCTATCACCAAGTCATAATTGCTAAGGAGGATAGACATAAGACCACATTTGCAACAGAATGGGGTTCTTCTTAGTACACTGTGATGCCTTTTTGCTTGAAGAATGCACTAACCATCTTTGCCAAGGTGGTGGTCGAAGAATTTAAGGACTTTTTAAACACATTTTTGGAAGAATACTTTAATGATTGGACCATTTTCAGACAAATGAAAGATTATATTGAATGTTTGAGATTAATGTTAGATAAGTGCAGGCAATGTCAGATTTCCCTGAATCTAAAGAAGTGTATTTTCTTGTCACCTTTTGGAGTGTTGTTAGGAAACATTGTGTGTAAGCAGGGGTTGTTGGTAGATCCTTCCAAGATTTTTATGATTGTTTATCTACCTCCTCCTACTTCAGTTAGACAGTTGCGCACTGCATTAGGACACACTGGATATTACATGAATTATATTAAGGGATACACAAAAATAAAAACACCTATGGAGAAGATATTAAAGAAAGATAGTAAATTTCAATGGAGAGAGGAATGCCAACAAATCCTCAACACACTAAAGAAGAAAATGGTTGCTACACCTATCTTGTTTTTTCCAGTATGGAGCAAGGAGTTCAATGTTCATGTTGATGCTTCATCCATTTCATTAGGAGAAGTCTTAGCACATCCAAGAGCATGAGATATTGACCACCCTATAGCCTTTGCTAGCATGAATTTTTCTACATCTAAAAGGAGTTATACTACCACTGAAAGAGAAGGCTTAGCTATGGTGTATGCGCTACAAATGTTTAGACACTACTTGCTGGGAGGACATTTTAAGATGTTCAATGATCATTCTGCATTAAATTACTTAGTCAACAAGACAATGTTGGGGGAAAGAATATGTAGATGGCTACTACTATTCCAGGAGTATGACTTTGAGGTCATTGTCAAGCCAGGAAGAATGAATAAAGGACCTGACCACTTATCAAGGTTAGAACATGGAGAGAAACCTACTACTTTAGATGATACACTATCGGATGCACAGTTGTTGGCTATTAGGAAAGTCAATGATCACTTCACCAAGATAGTCTAGTTCATGTCCACAAGAATGGCATCTTGTGAGTATACATTCATTCAGAAGAAATAGTTGATAGTCCACGCTACGGATTTTCAACTTATAGCTGGACATTTATACAAGATGGGACAATATGAGATCTTTAGGAGATGCATTAAGAAGGAAGAAAGACCATTGATTCTTGCATAAGCACATGAAGGCATCACATGAGGACATTATGTAGGGAAAGAAACAACGTAGAAGGTTCTCAAAGATGGCCTCTGGTGGCCTACTTTACACAAGGATGATAGGGAATAATACAGAGCCTACAATGTATGTCAAAGGATAGGGAAACCTTCTAGAAGGGATGAGATGCATTTAACACCTTAGGTAACCTTAAAGGAATTTGAGAAATGGGATATTGACTTTGTGGGACCTATCAACCCACCAGAAAAGTGCACAGGAGCTCAATACATTATCACTGCCACAAAATACTTGACCAGATGGGAAACATCAAGAGAATTAAGGATTGTAGTGCAGCTACAACTGCGTAGTTAATTTTTGAGGATATAATAACCATATTTGGATGCCCAAATATCCTTATGAGTGATCAAGGCACACACTTCATCAACAAAACCATTGAAGCCTTGACTTGAGAGTTTGAATTTCACCATTAGAAGAGCACTCCATACCACCCACAGGAAAATGGTACAGTCGAAGCCTTCAATAAGATATTGCAGACAATGTTGACTAATATTTGCAGTTTCAACATATATTATTTGGATTTAAGAATTACAATAGTGTTATGGGCTTATAGAACTACCTGCAAAAAATTAACAATGCAGACTCCCTTTAAGCTAGTTTATGGCCAGGAAGCAGTAGTACCTATGGAATATTTGGTTCCTAGTTTAGGAATTGCAGCATTTACAGGTATGGATGACACTGGTGTTGTTTAAGACATGCTTGCACAGTTGGTAGAATTGGAGGAAGACAGGTTCATTGCAAGATTTCACTAGCAGGTACAAAAAGAACGAGAAAAGGATTACCATGACAAACATATCAAGAGGAAATCATTTAAGCAAGGATATTTGGTACTTTTATATGAGTGCAAGTTCATGAAGCATCCAGGAAAGTTCAGGACACATTAGCTTGGGCCATTCTAGGTTTTCTATGTTACAGAAGGTGGAGTTGCGCAATTGAATACCCTCAATGGAGAATGGAAGGATGGTCTAGTGAATGAGAGCTAGTTGAAGCTGTATTGTGACAACTAGATGCCTTGAAGATCTTAGTAAAAACAAAGGAAGAAGGGTCTAGGTACCAGGTGTAGTTGAAATTGGGTACCAGACACAGAAAATACAGTCTACACAGAATAGGGAGGGATAGAGAAGAAAGAACAGGATGCTCCACATAGGTTGGAGTCAAAGTAGCACAGAAGTTTCAACCCTACAGTGACTCGAGACAAGTCACATGTGATTTTTGGGGGCCTATTGGCCCTTGGTCATGTATTAAGGAAGAAAGTGAAGATTAAGGAGGAAGAAAGACAAAGCATGCAGTGAGTGAAAGGCACACAAGACGAGGAGGGGTCAAAGTGGTTAAAGAAGAAGAAAATAAGGAACGAAGTAAAGGAAAAGCAAGTCATTAAATGATAAGATCAAGGAATACAAAGAAACAAGGAATATGAATCGTGGATAGGTCAACAAGCGAAAGAAGACACTAGTAGGTGATTTGGAGCACCTTGTAGAGGAGAAGGAAGGATAGGTTGGCGAAGCCCTTAAAATGTGGGTCATGTGGACCTAGGGTTTTGGGACCTAGGGTTTTGGTACCTAGGGTATTAGTACCTAGTATTGTCTAAGAGTCATGAAATGTATAAAAGGAGGTCTAGAAGAGTTGAGAAGGGTTTTTGATTGTTCATCATTGGTTGTTATCGAGGTTATGAGTGTTTTTTTCATTGAGAGAAGTGTCCTATTATAAGAAAAATTTATCTTTAGCTGGGTGCGAAGATCAACCCTATAGTTGGGTGCACAGGGAGGGGAGAGAAGGAGGAAGAGAGAGAAGGATCTGCAGCTAAGTGCGTAGATAGAACTGTATGTTTTTATCTAATATATCAAGAAACATAGTTACATGGACATAGCCCTAGGGAGAGGGTGAACCATGTAAATCTTGTTGTTCTTTGTCGTTGGTGTTGTGTTATTTTCTATCTTTTATCCTGTTATTGCATTGTTGTTTCCATATTAAAGATAGAAGGTATAATATAACTTCATGAAGCTAAGTGTAAGATTGTTAGAGACTCTCTAGGTTACCTTGTTTTGTTGTTATGGAATCCATTTTCATTTCCTTTGGTTATAGACACCTGTGTCCTGGAACCCCCTATTGCTACTTTGGGTGAGACTTCATCTACTTCGCAGGTGTTGCCGAAAGGGCCAATAGTTAGGGTTTGTTGGTGTGTTGTTAGATTTGAACCCTGGGTCTTCCCTTGTTCCAACATACATGAAATTCATTATGCACTCTCATGGTTGAAGGTAATGCTAGCATGTATGATACTAGCCCTATCTTCCCTAATATTTCAAAAGTCTGACAATATCCTGCTGCCAACTTTGGGCATCAACCCAATCTTATCGAACTACTTTTCACTTTCACTTTAAGAAATACATGTTCACCCACTTTAAAATACCCAAAAACTATGTTCTTGTCTGTATAAAGTTTATACCTATCTTGGGAATCCTTTTAATTATGCCCGATCTTTGTCATCTTCTCTTCCATTTCCTTTAACAAATTGATCCCAATAATAACTCTATATGTTAGGTTATCCCAACTCACTGGTGTGTTACACTTCCTACCATACAAAGATTCAAAAGGACTCACTTTTAATGAGGCTTGATGCTCATTATTATAATCAAACTCCACTATGTGGATATAGTCTTCCCATTTTGATGTTTGTTCCATCACATACATCTTGAGCATGTATTCAATTATCTAGTTTGTCCTATTTGTTTTCCCATCTGACTATGGGTGATATGTTGTACTAAGATTCAGATTTTTCCCAAATCCTTTGCACAAACCTTACTAGAATTTGGATGTAGACATGGAATATCTATCTAAAACTATTTCCTTAAGCACTCCGTGTAACCTGAAAAATTACTTCATGTAGATTTCTGGAATATTTTGTCCCTTGTGTGCTGTATTCACGTGAATAAAATGTGCTTCCTTAGTCAATTTGTCCACCACCACCATGATGGAATCATGTTGCTTCATTGTTCTCTAAAGATTTGTAAAAATCTATTGTTAGCTCTTCCTGCTTCCATTTTGGAATGGGAAATGGCTATATCAGCCCCATTGAACTGTATGTGCTCTATCTTTACCTTTTGAAACTTTAGACACTAGGCTATGTAGTTACCCACTTCTTTCTTCATTCCTGGATGAAAGCATTGGTTCATTACTGTTATACTGGGTTTTTGATATCCTGGGTGACCAACATATGTCACATTGTGAATTTATATCAACACTATATTTTTTATCTCCATGGAATTTGGCACATACACCTTTCCTCTGTACAAGAGGATTCCATCCTCTTTCAATTCATATTTTTTAAGTTTCTGTTGTAAATTGTCGTGTTGTAAGTTTTCTTTTATTTGTAAATAATGTTGATCTTTTTCGCTTCAAGAATTTATTTTTTAAATATGTCATGTACATGTTGTTGGTTGTCATATGAATCTCATGAGCTCTTCTGCTGAGTGCATCAGTGACCTGATTTTATTTTTCTTTGATATGTTTAATTTCAAAGTAATACTCACTATGAAATTCCATCCATCTAGTTTTCCTGAAATTGAATTTTAGTTGTCCAAATAAATGTTTCATACCACAGTGGTATTTTATAAAGCTCAAATCTTCTCCCGATGAGGTAGTGTCTCCGCAATTTTAATGCATGTACAATGGCTACTAACTCTAGGTCACATGTAGCATAATTTCTCCCATTCTCTTTTAATTTCCAAGACTCATATCATACCACATCATCTTTTCGATTGAGGACTCCACCAAGACCTTCCTTGCACAAATATGTGCACACTAAAAATTCTTCATCTGGATATCCATTATTTAATATGGGCACACTTTCCAAAATGTTTTTCAACTGCTAGAAAATTTCTTCACATTTGGAAGTCCATTCAAAATTCACTCATTTTGCAAAGAAGTGATTTGGCTTGCAATTTTTGAAAACCCCTTTATGAATCTTTGGTAAAAACCCATAAGACCCATAAATGATCTGACCTATGTCACTTTTCTAGGTAGTTTTTGGTCACTATAATTGCTTATTTAACTAAACAATCAAGTGCTACATAAATTGTCAACCCAGGGAAGTCTGTTATTTCAAAGGTAATCACGCACTATATATGCTCAATCTCAAAAGCAACCTAGAGTTGTAGTAAAAACATATTAATCACACTTTGCCTTGAACAAACTAAATTTCTAACTTGAATTACAGGAAAGCAATCTACCTATTGCAGAGTTCAATTTTTAAAGAAATAATTGTCCAAAGAATCCTGGATTACATTAAGAAAATAACAACCTGGAAAAGAAATCTTTCAAGACACTACAAAAGGAAAGACCATCTATTCTGTAACCAGAGAACATGACCCTATTCCCAAAGAAAGAATCTTCAACACCTGTTTCCGATCACCACACTTTTATGAACTCATTGCTAATTTGAAATGATTAACACACACTGAAGACTAACTACCTCTTAACAGAGAATAGGACCCTATTCCCAAAGAAGGAATCCTCAACACCTATTTCTGATTAGCACACTTTCATAAACTCCTTACTAATTGAAATAATTGACATGCACTGAAGGCTAACTATCTCTAATAGAGAACAAGACCCTATTCCTTAAGAAAGAATCTTCAACACTTGTTCTTGATTATCACTCCTTCATAAATTCACCAAACAAGATTGCTAACTAGAATGATTAACAATTACCCAAGCATGAATCACATGAAAATAAAGTAACAATCAGTAAAGAAAAGTTCAGTAAAGTAGTGTTTCAGCAAAGCAGAGTTCAGTAAAGTAGTGTTTTAGCAAAACAGAATTTAATCAAGGCATGAACAAAAATAACAATAACAAACTACAAAGCTAATGGGTGAATCTTGTGAAGAAGGTGGCCCCTCCCTTCTCACAAGATTCCCCTGAAACGAAAGGGACTAGAGAGAAATGCTCAGAACAGTCTTTTATTCATCTGTCAATGTATCATATTACAATCTCAGATGAAACACGTCCTTCTCTGTAATATCCTTTCTTCATAAAAATAGAAGATCCTTTCTAATGATGATTTCCTCTTATTTAAAGAGGAGAATCCCCTCGATACGATTTGATCATCACATTACATTTGCACATATGAATCCTATTCTTAGTCGGATCCGATTTCTATACTAGAATAGGATATCCTAGTCTCCTGTAACAGAATGCTATTACAAGTGCTGAGTGAGGTGTTGTTGTTGCAGCTGGAGTAACATCTTATTTATTTGTCTTCTTGTTACTGCTGTTGTATGCTATTTTAGCATCGCAAATTGCAAGCTGTTTTAGCCATGGGATTTGCGTTGACTGTTTCAGCAACTTGGTCTCAGGCAGCAGCGAATGCTAGCTCAAGGTGTGGCTATTGTGGTCAATGTAATAGTTTTGTGTTGTTGTTTCAGCATCGTATACCACATAGGGTGTAACAGCTTCTTCTGGTGAGTTGATGTTTCAACATCGTTGACCACGAACTGTGTAACAACTTCTTCTGTGTGAGTTGTTGTTTCAGCATCATTGACCATGGACTATGTAACAGCTTCTTCTGTGTGAGTTGTTGTTTCAACATCGTTGACCACAGACTGTGTAACAACTTCTTCTGTGTGAGTTGTTGTTTCAACATCATTGACCACAGACTGTGTAACAACTTCTTCTGTGTGAGTTGTTGTTTCAGCCATAGGGTTTGCGTGCTTTAACTATTTCAGCAACAGGCTTCAATGCTAATCTGCAGTTCGAACTGTTTCAGCACTTATACATTTTTGATCAATGGTTAAGTACGAGAGTAATGTAAAATTACATGCAAAACAGATTAAACATATAGTAAAGAGAAGAGACGTTGTATACCTTTTGAAAGATAGGGTAAGGTGATAATGTGAGTTTAAATGTGAGTGAACAAGTGTGTAAAGGTAGAAAAAAGTGTGAGTAAAAAGGTACATTTTATGGTCCTAACATCCCCCCCAACTTAAGATGTTGCATGTCCTTAGGCAACTTCACTCTGAATCAGAATTTGAATATTGACTCTGAGCGTGCAAGTTACTCAAGCAGTAGCTATGGAAGGTGATGTCTATTGGAGCTCTGAACCCTTGAACGCTTTGTAACCTTTGCCAAGCTGTTGTTTCAGACTTCTTGGGCAGCTTATAATGGATTTGATATTTCTCTACTGGCATCCAGAGGATAGGAAAATGGAACTGGTACCCTATCCAACTTTCAGCACAATGCTGAACACACTTGATGTAGCTAGGTACCCTGGAGATTTCTATCTCAATATTAGTGGGGCTAAAAGGATTTTGTTCCTGTCTTTTCTCAGTAGATTGTTGCCAAAACATGTTATTTGCCTGTAGGGAAGCAATCTCTGTTGATTTAATGAAATGTTGACACTCTTGAAACACTGATGTATGTAATTGCTGAATGTGTTGAGTCATCCCTGGTTTCTTTAAAAACTGATAATACTCTGTAACAAAGGTGGCAACATTTTGTGGTTCTGGCCTTATCCAGAGAAGGCGATTATCCTCATTGTGCTTGGTAGCTAGGAATTCATCCTGCCATATAATCTGATTGTTAAGGAAGGAGGTGAGTGCCCTAATCTGGATGTCACCGACAAGAGGGTTAAGGTTAAGCTGTCGGTTCTCAAGGATGGCCTCATTATGAAAATATGCCTCACAGAGGAGGTGTTGATCCATAGCAGAGGCTTCTGCAAAGGTTTTAATAAAATCTACTGGATTTAGTACTGCATGGGGTCTGCCTTCTTTGACTGATTTGATCTGAAACCATGTAAGTCGTTCCATGAGGAACATAGAGTAATTGCAGGATGGTTTCCTTGCAGCCAATAGCTTTTGTGCCAAGTCAAATATCAAAAGAAATCTTCCTTTTAGCTCTTTATTCTATTTCTTAAGGGCACGTGATTCCTGGCGTGTTTGCTCCAAACTTTCCCAATTTGAGTAGATATGATTTATCCATATTTGTTTGCGTTCCTGCAGGATTTTGGCCTGTGTAACAACAGACTCTTTTTTCCATTTCTGTATTATTGCCTGCTCATCCCATGGATGATTTTGTGTTTCAGCATTGCAAGTAATAGGCTGAGGTAGGGTCTGAGTGGCTTGTTCCAAAAAGGTGTGGGTATTGATCTGGCTGGGAGGGGCAAATTCATCAATAGGCAATGTTTGTGCAACTTTATTAAAAAAAGCAGGGGTTTCAGATTTGACATTTTTTGTAGGCCAGGGTTCAGTCTTAATCTTGGAAGGTCTTGCTGGTTCTTGTGTAATAGCGGGGTGTTCTTCTTTGATTGCAAAAGTTGAAGGTGCAGGGGAAGCTCCTGACATTGGAATTTGAGTTACTTTGTAGCCTGCTTGATAATAGATGTCCCCACATTGACTGCACATATATTCTCTACACGGATTCTCTGCTGTAGTTCCCTTTGACATGGTCTCTATGCGATCTAGGGTGTACAAATTAAGTTCCTTCTCATAGGATTCCTTTGCTGCGGATAGCTCTTGCTTGTAGGCTTCCAGTTCAGACTTTAGAAACTCTTTTTCTTGTAAGACAGAGGCCATTATTGGTTCTGTTTGAGGGGTGACTGGTTCTTGTGTAGCAGTCACAGCCTCACTAGCTGGTTCTTGTGGAGCAGCTACAGGATCGACATCTGATGTTTCAACTTCTTGATGTAAATAAAGTAATGTTGTAGCTCCATGGGCATCTGATTCCTGTGTCTCAATAACAATATCATCAGCTGGTTCTTGTGTTTCAGCCACTGAATGAGTAGTTGGTTCTTGTGTTTCAACTACTAAATGGGTAGCTGGTTCTTGTGTTTCAGCTACTGAATGAGTAGCTGGTTCTTGTGTTTCAGCTACTAAATGAGTAGTTGGTTCTTGTGTTTCAGCTACTGGGTTTGAAACGGATGATGTCACAACATACTGGGTGTCTGGTTCTTGTGTTTCAATGCCCATGGGTGGAATAGGTAAAGATTCCAGAATTTGGGATGTAGGAGGTGTACAGGGTATTAGTCAAATGGGTTGGGGGTCTAGGGCAGTGGTAGTAGTGGATGCCCTTGTTGAGGTTCTTGTTCATTTTCTTTGTAAAAAGGGAAGAAAGAAAGGAATTTGCTTTCATTTACATGGGGGTTTTCCTCAATGATGGGATAGGGAGAATTGTCTGGTTCAGAATCATCGCTAAGAATATGAAGGGAAGGAGTGGATGATTCTGGTAAAGTGTGGGTTGGGTTTGTTATGGTAGGGGGGTTAATTGGATTGATTGGGTCTGTAGGTAGACTATTAGGTATTTCTGGAGAATCTGGAGGGTTTTGTGGTTGATGTTCCTGTGCAAATTTTCAGGTATTTCAGTAGCTTCTTGGGGATCTATGGGTGGATTGTTTAGTGGAGGGTTTTGTTGAGAAAAACCATTTTGGATAAGCAGTTGAACGAGACGGTGATGGGTGAGTGAAAGGGTGGGATATTTATCCTTTTTACAGTAGTGCGACATATTTTTAAGACAACTGAGCAAATAATAAGGAATGTTCACCAATCTATCATGCTGTAAATGAGACAACAGAACAAAATCATACTGGTAGACTACCTGGTATCGGCCTTCGTAGGTAAGGTAGTGTTTGATGAATTTTTCAACTTTCAGCCATGGAGGCGACAACGAGCTGAGTCGGACACCTCGACCTTTAGGTTCAATTTGTTCCCCTGGCAAGAGGAAATCCTGCTAGGCTTTTAGGATGATATGTTTGTGGCTGAACATGTGAATGCCATTGGTAGGGAGACCCGAAACCTGCGCTATATCCTCTTCTGTAACTGAAATCCGAACCCCTTGAACAATGGAATGGTCTTCCTAGAGATTTTGAGAAAATTGGAGAACCTTTTGTTGATCAAATCCCTGGAGCCTCTGAAAATAACCGAGCCATCCTGCCTGCAGAAAAATTTGATAAGCTTCTGGAGAGTGTTCTAACAGGGCTATCGTGGTGGGATCGTATCATATAACAGAGCCTCCCATAGCTAATAGCTCAGTAAAATACTTCGTCAAAGAATCGAGTAACAGCTTCTGTGCGGAGTGAGTTTTTCGAGTTAAGGCATGCAAATGGTGGTAAAACAAACAAAAGGATGGAAAATAGGAACGACGGTAGTTAATTCGTGTGAAAAAGTTCAATATTTCCTCCCCCCCCTTTAAGTGTGGCTCATAATGATTTTACATGAGTGGTGATGATGAGTTGGAATCTTCTCATTAACTATAGCTTAATTGTGTTCACATAAAATTTACATACCTCACCTTTACCTTTTGATTCGTACTTCAAACAAAATATAATGCCTATCCATAATAGTTCTGCAGTGGCCGTGGCAGAGACTTTTGATTTGTTAGATGAATTGTATCAAGGATTTGTTGACTGGAAGGACAAAATGTAGTATGAGAGCGCAAAAGCTTATTGACAGAAAATGTCGAAAAGTTGGTGTTTCAGCCATAGAAAGAAGGGTGAAACAATTGTTGAACGGTGTTGTTTTGTCACTGGGAAAATATGAAGAATTGCTGGACAGTAGTGTTTTGGCAATGGAAAATGTGAAGAATTGCAGAACGGTGGTGTTTCGGCAATGGGAAAATGGCGAAAGGTTGCTGATAGTGTGTTGGCAGCCAATTCACCTTTTTCTATTATCCTATAAGCTGCCTACACCTATGCCTTGCGAACATCAATTTTTCGTCGCATTTTTCAAATAGGTGACATTTTCATTTCTTGTGACATTGACACATTTGTCTTCATTAAGTTTTCACGACTGTAAGCATGAAAAATTCTCCTTTCGAGGTCACATTTCGATCACTATCTGAACTGTTATGATCTTTTGTCGATATTTTCTATTACACTTACCTTTTGTTTATCATCATGTGGCTGAAAGGACACTTAAACTATGCTCATTGAACATTTTTATATTGATTGCATAACTTGATTTTATTAAGTTTGGAAGACATTGAGCATTTGGATTTGCATTTTATGACTTGCCTAATCATTGATTCTATGAAATGCATAAGGATTTTGATTTAATTTTTATATATGTATGATAGGATCCTTATGTTAATCTTTTTATGTTTGTTTGGATTGTCAACTATTTGGCACCTTGGTTAAACTTATGAATCAATACATTAGCGCATATTTGATTTTGGGTGTTGATTTGTATGTTGGGTGTTTAAACACTATGGCATAGTGTTAGCACGTATTGATATGCACATTGCATTTGATTAGTTGTACACCTGACTTAATGGATGATCCACTATTATGAATTGAACAGATATATCGGCGGTTGTACTTTGATCATAATTGTTTTGCATGGCGGTAAATAACTCCACCACCTTCGCATGCTTGCGTTAATGCTTACCCCCTTTTGGCTCGATTCATTGCTGTTGGTTTGGATAGCTCTGTCACTCTGTGTTCAAACCCTTCCTTTACCATGCATTCAACTCCATGGCACCAGTCGTGCAAGTTGAACCCAATGGCAAACAGGCCCTATTGATGTTTGACAATGCCCGCCAAGATTTGGCAGACAGTGGGTGGCTTACCTTCGTGGAACGTTTCGATGGCTTTAACCTTTGATTAGCTTGACAGTTTGCTATGACCTTTGATGGATGTCAAGCCAAGGTCGACGATATACAATTGGAAATTGATGAACAGTTTATCAGTCTTGCTACGGGTTTGCCTGCCACTGGACAACGATGGTCCAAGAATTGCAAAGTAGAGGAGGTCCCATGGAAACTGCTCTTCCAGTCACGCAAAATCACTACCTGCGATAGAGGTATACCCGTGACCATGCTTAAACAACGTTAGCATGATTTATTAATGATAATCAAACAGTTTATCACCTGTGAGGGTCGATACAGGTTTGTGTTCCTACACCACCTGCATTTGCTTATGGTTTTTATGGGTTATCAGCTCAATATGCCCTATTATTTTCATAGAAGCCTGTTTAAAATGTCGAAGAAGTACAAAAGAAACCAGGCTGATAGTAGCCTTTTTCATTATGGGCTGGTGAAGCTTATTGTTGTCTGTCATTTGACTTTGCACAAAGATAGTTGGAGCAATTTCATTGCTCGGAATGGTTTCGAGGATTCGAACCCTACACAGGTTGACAAACCTGTGGTGAGCGAGGTCAAGGTTGTACCCCCAGTGCCCTACCATATCCTTCTGCCTAAACCCTTGGCTGACCGTCCTATCGACTTACTCCACACTGTGACTAAGAGTGTTGAGACTATTAAGCCTATGGGAAAAAATCCCAAGGCAGACCTCACTGCAAACGTCAAAGGAAAAAAGAATGCATGTTTGATTTCACGGATGGCGAGGAATAAACCAAAACCCCCTGTCGAACCAAACCCTATCGTGTTGAGTGAGGACTCCGATTCGGAAGTGGAACATTTCTTGGCTAGCGAATACCCCTATTCGAAAGGTTTGTGTGCCGAACCCTCGTATGATTTTGTGTCAAACCTACCCCCCTGCCTATAAGATGACCCTAACTACCCAGGCATTTAGTTTCCTTGTGAAACCCTTGGTCGTTTTCCCAAATCCTCTTCTGCTCTGTCTAAACCTACAGTGTCACCCTGTGATCAATGCAATTCATGGTTGGAGAGGTATTATAATGATGTCCCAATACTCCAGTCAAAGATTCAGTCACTAGAGGACCAGATTGCAGCCCTGACCAGTCAAAAGGCCAAGCTACAAGCGACAGATAAAAAACAAAATACAATCGGCTCCATCTTGTTTAAAAATGTGGAATCAGCCACGACTGTTGTTAATTCCAAGCTGGTATAATTGAGCAGCCTCGTCACTACACAGGTATGGAAAATTTCATTTCATTGTGTAAATAATCTAGGTTTCTATAACAATTTGATTTCGGTTTTAAACAGCTTTGTTCATTTCATT
>JASDQU010373131.1:167111-185001 GCA_032191745.1 Picea mariana
TATCAGAATATCATTCATGAGAAGATTCTGAATCCTGTCATTCAGTGACTATGTTTCTACCCTCCTCTAGTTTCCTTTGTTAAATTTTCTTCTTCATGTTTATTTCTAGCAAATGAATCAATTTGAGACTGTATGCAATTATTGTTTATGGTATTAAATTGGTTTGGATGTTGAATATGTTACAGTTTTTCCTCTGAGATTATTTTAATAATTTTAAGACCTGTAGCCTTCTGTTCCTTAATATTTTCCTTTGTTAGAAAACCCTTGTCACCCTTCCTTATTGTAATGGAAATATAAGGTTCTATTTGGATTAAATTCTTATATTCCTCTGTGTGATGTTTTTCTATTTACAATTTCATAAATTATCACTGAACCAGAAAATGGCCTTACTTGTGTTATTATTTTCTGTTTCAAGTTTTAAATTCGTTCATTTAATATCCGACCCGAATGTCTGAAGTAACAAACTTATCAAAAACTCTTTAATAAAAAATATAAAAATCAATTACCCATGACAGTACCAAACGGAAGACAACCAAACATAGAACCAGGTTTGCAAGACCAAACTAACATTGCGTTGAATTTGTTTAAGACTATCTTACAAACTGCAATGAACCGAACCGAGTTAGAGAGGTCGTGGGAAGCAATAGAACTCGATATAACTATCCAAGAACAAAGGGAAGAAAGATAGAGACATTTGAGAAACTGATTCTGATCTAATCTTTTTGTTCTTAGTTTTATAAACATTATTATATTTGGATGCCTAGACGGTGTGTTTTATAGCCTTAAAACGCAAACTCTGGAACAACAGGACCACCGAGAAATAGGCCACCAGGAACTAGGGAAAAAAACTTCATGCTCCATTTTGACAGTTAACTACCCACTGGGCCATCTACCACTGCACTCAATCCTTCCATCTAGTTTCCCTAATCGAACTTAGTCCGGTCGACCGACTTACTGACCATGGGGAAACTACATGAAACCTCCAACCAAATAAATTATGGTACAATGTTGATCCACTAGGAACTGGACCGCCCCCATGAAACCTCCAACCAAATAACCTATTGTCTGACACCGGTCCATTGGGACAATGGATTCAAGATCCAATACCTGGGTACTGGGTACCTCATCCAAAAGTATATGTTATGCATAGACTCTGCAAGGTTTTGCATCTCTCTGTTCCTTAATCACAACTCACAAATGTTTTTATTTTATTTGTAATCCATTATGTTTAACCTTTCCCCATAGATGTGGAATAAGGAACAATATATATCAAATATCAAGGGCCAGGAATCCATGCTAAGGTCATATTAATAAATCCTGTGCATTGTCGCTCCAGGAGGCATAACTTCCAATTTCATTCTCCAATTCAACCAAAAAATGTCTCATTAGAAGACCAAATCCATGAGGAATTACTTTAACATGGTTTCCATGGTGGTAATAACAACGTTAAACCACAAAACTTCTCCCCTCCAACATTGTCCGTAGAAAAATAATTTTTACCCAAAAGAAAAATATGATCCAAACAACTTATGTGGTCATGTAGGAGGCTCTTGCAAGACATTGTTTCAAACTTATTCTATAATACCATAATGTAACATCCCCCATATCAACTAGGGAACATTACTTTCGAAATACACATAAAAAATGAAACTTTTATGGTTGGCCCATTCCTGTCGCTTACCAGCTACATTTATACACATATTTAACTAGTTTTTGTTACCCATAATTATATGCATATACAACATTATAAATGAACATTAATGAAACTAATAAAATCATTCACAACAACAAATAACCCATTAACATACACATATTTAATCACAATAATTAAAGTCATGAGATAACACAAAAATATATAAAAACTTATCTTTTAAAACACTTGTGCAACCCGCTACTTGGGAAGGATGTTCCACTTGACCATAGACCTGTTGTTATAAATATAAACAACAATTCACCCTCGATATGGGGTTAGGAATCCATAAGATAAGGGTTCCTCTCACAATCTAGTCACAACTCACTATCACACAACACACTAGTTCACTATCGACACACAACCCACTAGTTTTTGCCTACATCTATCCTGGATTTCCTCCATCTCTCTTCCTCTTGACTTGTCCAACCTAAGGAATGTATCTCTTCACTACTCTCAGTCCATAGGGAGTCCCATTCATTTACCAGGGTCTCTCTAGCTCAAGTAACTAGGAATCTCTCTACTGGGAACTCAAGGGAGCTCACTTCTAGTAAAACTACCAACAACCAATCACAAACACTTGTTGTTATAATGCAACTCACTCAGGAGTTCACTCTTCAAGCTTGGAAACCCGATTCTTCAATTTCCTTCTCCAAAACACTCAAAAAATAAACCATCATGCTCATGAATTTTATCTCCTTATTACTCTATATTTGGTGCTCTTTTTTCTACTCTCTGCTTGTTGTTCATCCACCAAAACTGAATGTGATAAAATTGCCTATTTTTTCCCATACAAATTTCCTCTATTTTCCCAAGATAGTTGACTACTCACTGTACCCAATGTTGATCATGCTTCAGCCCCATGATTCCAACAAATATGGGATGTGAATATCACACCCACCCTCTTACATGAGTTTAATGATTGGAATCTCATACACTCAAACAAAAAATTAGAAGTTATCCCCAATGATAATCAAATTCAAGAAAATGGGATGAAGTAATACCCATAATTAATTCCCCCCATTGGACCCCTCTTAGACACTCTCTTCGCGTGTGTAAAATTCATCCCCCATATCTGTCCATATTCCTAGTAGGTAGTATCACATTATATTTATGAAAATCAAAAAATACTTTTCACATATTATATTGCTTGGCCACGACGACATTCATATCTACATTATGCATTAGTTAAAATAGGGATTATAGTGGGAATTTTATAGCAATTATATTGGTGGAAGAAGGTCTACGAGAGAAATATTTGTGCAAGAGAGAGTCTATAGGAGAAAAGTATGCATGCGGGAGAAGGTCCATGGGAGAAATATTTTTGGAAGAGAGAGTCCACAACAAAATGTCCATAGGAGGCAGTAGATCTGTGGGGATAGGATTTTTTGGAAGGGTCTCATAGGAGGGGTCCGCGAAGGCTTGTAGCGTGGGTTGTAGGAAAGTATTAAGTTCAAGTTTTAGAATTTTTGGAAAATATACATGAAGGAAAGGTCTCCCAGATTCATGGGCCATGAGTCACAGGAAAATATCAAGTTCTTATTTTGATATCCATAGAGAAATTTTCACGAAGGAGAATTCTGCAAAGGCTTGTTGCTCGTGGTTTGAGATGAAGTCCTGTTTCATTTTAGTTCTACCACCTTGCGAAGATAAAAGGCCACGAAGGATTGCGCGCATCAGGTCATGGAAAAAATATAATATTTTGTAAGTTGAACTATCTGCAAAGGGATTCCATGTGAAAGAACCCAATTGTCTTAGGGTTTACAAGATGCGGGTAATTGGAAAAGTATTTGAAGTTGGCATGTCCATGGAGGAAGTTCACAAGAAAGATTTTGATTGGTTTGCGGATCACGGGCTTGGGGAAGTATGGATACAGGGTAATTTATTATCGCAATGGAAAAATGGGTACAAAGGTGTTCCAATAGGTTATAGTTTCAAATTATCAATTTGTTATAGTATGAAAATAGTGAAATTTTGCAAAAATGTTGCAAATTTTGGAGGGCGTCAAATTTTAGAGCGATTTTGAGGGCCTAAACAATATTTTTTGGGTGGTAAAAATAATGAAAACCATATGTACCCATGGTATAGATATTATTTTCATATTAAATGAAAGATATTAATGAGATATTTCCAATGAGCTATCCCAAGTAGAAAACAAAGCTCATATCAGAGAGTTGCGGCTGAAACAATTAAGGGCATAAATTAAGTGCTAGTTTAATTCCAGAGGGAATAACATCCTTCTCCGAAGTCAGTTTTGGGAACAAGAGAAGTATATGGAAATATTATGAACCATAGAAGACATCCATGAATCCATGTTTGGTATATGAGTACAAAACAAATTGTAGGAAGATAAATAATACACCTGTAGCATAGAAGGTTAAAAAGGGGAAAACACTCAAAACTTCCATAGACCATAACTTTTATCTCAAAGTTCATATTTGGTAAAATGGATGGTTGTTGGAAAGGTATTAAGGAGGAAAATAAATCTATCAACCCATAAAATAAGATGATTGGTGGAATTAAAGAGCAGAAAAAATATGCATTCTTTTTCCAACATTATGTGTGTATGTATTTTTGTCTAATATAAAATTTATTTGCTTACACATTTTCTTGCAGAATTTAGAGGTATGTGAAGACATTTTGGTTCCTATATGAGAACCATAGTTGTGGAGGATTCCCAAGGGTCCTAAAAAAACAAATATGAACTTAGAGGCATAAACGTCATAATCAGAAACACTGAGGCAAAATCTAATGGAAAGAGAGATAGGTAATAGATTCTTTTTATGAGAGGCTCGTAATGAGAAGTGTAGAGCTATACGAAATATAATGAGAATATCATGAAATCTAGGGACGAGATACTATATATATTGAATATGATGCAGATACAAACCAATAAATACTATGGCATAAATAAAATGGATAGTGTTAGACATGTGAGAGCATCTAGATCCCATAGCAGAAGGGATGAGCATGGGAATGAAAGAAAATCAAGAAGTATGAGAAAGAATTATCATTACCCATGGAAATCCTCCAATAGATTTCATGCAAGTTTAAATATAGGGACAATCCGAAGTGTGTCTCCTATCAGGAGGCAGACATATTGCGAGGTGAACTTAGGAAAATCATGCCACCAATTTTCAATGGTGAGCACAATAAAGGAGAAGAGGATGAATCCTAGATATTGCATATGAAGAAATATTTCTAGTTGCATGATTACCCCTCCAAGGTAGAAACAAAAATTGCAACCTACCACTTGCAAGGAAAAACAACTCTTCATGGGATAAACTTAAGAAATCCAAGCATCTTAATGAGAAAAGGGTCTCATGGACATAGTTCAAAAGATATTTCCAAGAGAAATATTTTTCAAAGCATTACTATGTAAGGAAGAAAAAATAATTCTTTAAATGAAAATGGACACATATGAAATGAGGTTCTTTTATTTGTTGAATTATGTGGGCTTCAAAAAGGATGAGAAGGTCAAAATACAAATTTTTATGAGTGGGTCACCCTCCTTCTATAGTGACAATATAGAATATGATAACCCAAGGAACTTATAGGAGACCATAAGGAGAGAAAATAATATTTATGAGTAGAGTAGAGGAATTTCATACTTCTAAAATGCTTGGAATGAAAAGATGAAAGGAAATATGGATCAAAGGAAGAAAGGTTTTCGGCCACCCATTTTCGAGAGAAACTCACAAGAAAATCAACAAGCATAGTCAATCCAAAATGAGCCTGAGATGGTAGATGCATTTGGGAAAATGCCATGGAAGCATCATGTACAATGTTAGGGATGTGAGGTAAATTGATGTAGGAGCATCGTAAGAGAGCCAAAAAAGCAAGCGCAAAGGTGGAGGTCAACTGGAATTGCATCAACGCACGTTTTGAGAACATTTTGAAATTCAAAGGATAAAGCATTAATGAAATATCTAAAAGGATGTATTTGCATTTATGTTTTGGATATTGTAAAAAGATATTGAGCATTGCTCTCATCTGTCAAATATGGAGGCATTTAATTGTAATGAATGTAAAGTAGGTAGCTTTTAAATTCTGATTAGATAGCTAGAGTTGTAAGAGGGAAAACTCTAGAAATCTCCCTCGTAGGTATTGTATTGTAATCAATTATTCTCAATTGTAAGTTGTAGAGAAAGAGAATAGGAGAGAAGAAGAGCAGAGACAGTAGGAATCTTGTAAGCAGATAGTTGTTTCTGTTGAACCCATGTACAAATGCACTTGGATTAATATATATAAAAAAAAACTTTGATCCAATTTCATGGTGTTTTTATGCATTTTGTTTACATCTTTAAATGGTATGTTTACAATTTTCTTATGTTCTCTGTCATGCATGTACTTTCAATTCTATGTGCATATATGCTCGTGATTTCATGATTGAATGTATGAAGTCTGTGAGAAAAGAAGTATAAGTTCCAATTGTTTCTCTTCCTGAGAAATCCTACAAGGAGTGCAATGAGAGTTCGCAAGGAGTGCGTTGACGAAGCTCTGAGTTTTATCTCAAAAAATATTAGGAGGGATATCGTTGTTCTTATACCAGCAGAAGTGTAGGTGTAGCACAAGATCCGTGCAAGGTGTGCACAGGCTAGAGAGAGATTCTTAGACTTTACCAACCAAGGAGAGAGGTTGAAGAACTGTTGTTGTAGGAAAGTGCACAGAGTTGCAGGTGGTGGATAACCAGAGGTTATTGTGAATGCCGCAAGGAGTGCACGCAAGAGTCTTTTTAAAGATTTGAATCTGTAACAAAGGCCACAGCTCAGGTAGGATAAATAATTGAGAGGATTCAAGGAAGAAATAAGTATGAAACTACTTCACAGAAGTTAAGTCAGAAGAAGAAGACTCCAAGGTAATTGGGAAGGAGTCTTTGAGAGGTCTAAATGAATGGTTGAAATTCTGAGAGGGAGAATTACCAAAGTTTCGTGGATCATTGGATCTGGTAGATCAGTGGAAGGGTTAAGGCTGATTGTCTTTCAACACTCATAAGATCAGGAGGAGTAGTGGCCATTGGATCTGGATCAACGAGGGTCGTTGATATCATGCTTGAATTTGTCATTTTGAAAGTAAGGGCATGGAGGATGTTGTGACTCGGAGTCGAGAGTTGCGAACTCCCGATTCGATAAATCCCAATAGAATAAGGACCGTCAGATCATGGGAAGCTTAGATTCGTTGATCGTGACAAGGAATCATCGTGATTTTGGCTATCGGTGAAAGGTGTTGCTGCATTACAAATCATCGGTACGCGAAATATCAAATTGCAGAAAGATTTGGCCCCAGGTCGCAGTCTGGGGTCACATAAAGAATGTCAAGGGAGGAATCAAAGGACCCGTTAGCCTTTCGAGGATTGAAAAAGTTAGGGAGATTCATACTATGGGTTTTGAAGTCGCAAAGCTCGATATAACTTTTTGGTGAAGTGTGTGGTCACGTTAGTTGGTCATGTGGATGAGAGTTGGTGCTTAGTGCTTGTTCGCATAGGCGTAGCTCCTAAGAAGGACCTGTGGATAAACACTTGTGTGTTGAAGATTCCTGCAGGGAATCAAAGAGTCAATCAGACTCAAAGGGAAGACTAAGAATGATCCTTAGACTGGGAGGTCATGCAGAACCGACTGAGGTAGGGGTGCTGCATCATGTGGTATCAGAGCTTACAACCACTATTTTCTGTAAGTAGGATAGGACAAGAGGCAGGTTTTGATTTGAATTCTGCATGGAATTGATTTGAAACAATACCACCCAGAAGACATCAAGATAGACCAATGCTCGATCCATCTGTGGAAAGGGAAATGAGAGAACTCCATTCTCGATTAGATGCTATGGAGACACCACAGATATAGGTAGTTGATACTGGAGATGTTAGTGAAGTCGAAAGTGAAAATGAGGTCAGAGCTGGAGAAGAAGTTGCAGTCAAAGATGATGCAGAAGAATGTTTATTTAGAGTTGTTGTGAGAATAGGTTCCAGGGAAAAGATGGACATTCTGATGTATGAAGGAAGTTTAGATGTTGAAGAGCTGCTAGATTGGTTTAGAGCTCTGGATAAATACTTCGACTATGAGGATGTCGAGGAATATAAGAAAGTGAAACATGATGTCACTAGACTTAAAGGGCATGCAACACTATGGTGGGATGAACTACAGGCTGATAGGCATTGCAAAGGAAAGCAAAAAATCAAAAGCTGGGATAGAATGGTTGCAAATATGAAAGCCAAATTTATAACCAGAGATTACCAAATCAATCTATTTCGAAGAATGCACAATTTGAGACAGAAAGGGATGACAGTGAAGGAATACACTGAGGAGTTCTATAGGATAAACATTAGAGTAGGTCATCGAGAAAGTGATGATGAGAAGGTCGCCAGATACATGAATGGTATGAGATATGACATTCAAGATGATATGAGCATGATGATGATTAGAAATGTATAAGATGCTTATCAGATTGCTCTGAAGGCTGAAGAGAGATTGGCTCGAAAACAAAGTCAAAGAGGCAGAGGTAGAAGTCAGAGAAGAGGGAAATAAATTTCCTAATACATAGTACATAAGACTAAGGATGAAGAAAAGAAGCCTCATACTGTTGAAAGACGAAAATGAACGATCGTCAACTGGAGGAGGGGATCTGGTCCGGGGTTGTCTAAATAACCCAATCCATTTGGGATGATCCACCCCGACGGGTTTAGTGGATCCATTGGCCAATCTAAGTCCTAAGAAAACGAAAGAAAACTAAAACTAAAGGAACTAATCTAAATGAGAAAAAGGAACTACAACAAACTATATACAAATCTAAAGCATATATACAGTTTAATAACTAATATTATACAATAATAATTCTATGATATCAAATGTTCAACTATCAACATAATTAAATCTTAATTACAAATGTACAGTATTTACAAAATACAAATTTTAATCGAAACTTGCAAAAATCATTTGTAAAATAACAGCGAAGCTATTGTTTTTTGTTTTTTTATAATTTTTATGAGAAAGGAATGAAATGAAAACTATCTAAAGCTGAGCAATTAAAATAACAATCCTAACTATAAATATGAACTATATATCTAACTAAATTACTAAGAATTCTCGAATTTATTAACTATTAAATTGCAAATAAAGAACTAACCTGAAGTAACGCTTCCTATTTGTCCTGTGCATAGTATTCGATTCAGTTGTTCGGTGGGAGAAAACCTGCACCAGATTCTCCACAAGCTTCTCGTAAACAAGAAGCAATAATTCTCTTTGAATATAAATGACAGAACAAACAAGACATAAAACGACAACAATCTTATAATTTACAAATCATCACAGTTAGATAAATCCCTGTGTGAAGATTTGTACAAAACAGTTCATTTAATTAAGAAGACAAACCTTATGTCAATTAAATTCAAACAGAGTGTTTGTTGTACTAAAAATGAGATACATAAGATATGGACAGAATTTAAATCACAACGCATTAACCTCTAATAAGTCTTGATATCTAAAGTAGTCAATGACTTGATCACAAATTAGAATGCACAAAACTTGAAAGAAAGCATGATAAATTGAAAGCTAAAGATGTTACAAAATATCCACTTCCATTCGAGTCTGTATCATCATAAATTCATAGTCTTTTTCTCCCAACAGTGATGGGTTCATTACAAAAATAAATGATTATATAAAGGCCACAGGGTAAAACATCCATGTGGGAATTATCAAAAAAAATTTACAAAAAATCTGGGAACAATCTCCCAAGTCTCTATTTCTGCCTATGAAAAACAACTTAAAACAAAACTATATCACAAAAAGCATGTTCTAAACTGCCACATCATGTCCAATTTTTCATTGAAATTCGTAGGTACCTGAACGTGGAGAAGAATAAACAAGTTTAGATAATCTTTTATTTGTAAAATTAACAAAAATCTAAATTTTAAGACTAGCTACAGAATCTCATGATTATGTAGCTGGTCTTATTTGCAAACAAAACCGTTTTAAATGAATCCAAATGATAACATAAATATATTCGACATATTAAACAAATATTTAATTACTAATTGAAAACAAAGCAAATCATTCATGCCAAAACAAACCAAAACTTTTATGCAAAATCTAAACAAATGAAATCGTTAGTGAATCCATTTCAATCGAAACAGACTATAAACGAATATCAAACAAATCTTTCGTATGAATTCAGTATAGATACAATATGTCAATCCAAAACATAACAGAATCATTTTTAGATCCAAAACTAACAGAGTTGTTTTTTTGAATCAATAGATTACATTGTATTTATCAAACCAATCTTTGATACCAATGTATCACATACACAAAAGATTATGCTAATTCAAACATTAGAATCGTTTCTAGATCAAACCAAACAGAACTTAATCGAACTAACTGAGGGCCGACATGATACTAATTCAAGAGCAATCAAATCGTGTTAAATCGGTTCAATCAAAACATAACTATACGATTTTAGCAAACAAATCTTCAATGCAAACATAATTCACAATGAAATCAAAATAACATAATTGTTTTTAAATCTATTCAAACAAACATAACTAAATGGGAGCGGACACAATCGGCTAACCAAATCATTCCAAATTGATGTTGAAATACATACCTAGACTGTAGAAAAATGATTCGTTCAGGATAACTTTGAGTTGACAAAGGCCATAGTTGCCTCAACATTTCTGAAGACAATAGAATCTGTAGTATTTTGCTTCTTCTCATTGGCTTGTATCCTGTCTCTTTCTTTTGACAACACTGTCACTCGTTCCTCCAATGATTTAATCTTAGATTGCAACAGGGGAATGTCGGCTTAATAACGTTCAATCCAAGAATTGCATTGAGTACAAGGTGGTTGATTGGGCCTTGGCATTACAGGTGAGGGTTCGTTCAGGTTACCAGGGGTTTCACTACCAATCTTAATTCCTAGGAAGTTAGGGTCATTCTTGAGGCATGGAGGTAGGTTGGAAACATATTCATAGGGTTCCACAGAACATAGACCATGAGAGTAAGGGTATTCCTCAGTCAAGAAGCGTTCAATCTTAGAGTCTGAATCCTTTCTCAGAACGATAGGCTTTTGGTCAAAGTTTTGTTTGGGCTTGTTCCTAGCACATCTGGATATCCATTGTGTGTTCTTCTTTCCCTTACTGTTGACACCAGTATCACCTTGCCTTTCTTCCTTACAGGCCTCTTGATGGTCTTAGTATTGTCTTTAGCACACGGGTCGGCCATGGTATCGGGTAGGTCAATGTTGGGGCAGTTTGAGGGTTTGACAGGAGGTAGAAGGGTAGGAGGTGGCATGGATGGCCCAACCAGAGTTTCAGTGACCACAACCTTGTCCACTTGGACACACTCGGGAGTGGCAAAGCCATTCCTTGATAGGAAGGCTTGCCAACAGTCACCACTAAGGCTCAAATGATGGACAATAAGGACTTTGATCAAGTAGTGATGGAAAAGGCTACTATCAGCCTTCTCATGCTTAAATCATTTGGATATCTTGTACAAACAGAGTAGGATATAGTGCGGCATATTTAGAGGATAGTCTATGAAATTCATTAGCAACCGAAGATGGTAAAGGAAAACCAAACCATAACGACCTTCTCAAGTCACAAATTGCTTAACAATTGCTAATAGATCATGCCACTTGGTCTTAAGGGAAGTGACAGGCATACCTCTATCACAACTAACAATCTTCCTCGATGTGAATAGGAGCGGCCACGACACCTTGTCCACTTTTTAATTCTTAAACCACCTCTTCCCTTTAGCTGGTAAGCCTATAGCCGAGTTGAGGAATTACTCATTTAGCTCGAGTTGGATGTCTCCGACCTTAGCCCTGCATCCGTCGAATTTGAGGGCGAATTCTTGGGCGATCGTAAGGTTGAAACCCTCAAATTTTTGGATAAAAACCAGCCAACCACTATTCTCTAGGTCTTCGCGAGCATTTTCAAATAGCAGGAGTGTTTCGCTGCCATTAGGTTCTATGCACACCATAGGTACCATAGGAGAGAGCACACAGTGAGCCGGGTAAACGGACAAGGGTTTGGACAGGGTATACACAGGACCACAAGCTCAAGGATTTCCCCAAAACTAACAGAGGTAACCTGGGATAGAAGGCGGGCATTAATGCCTAAGTGAGCGAGGGTGGTGGAACGAAACAATCCATGCAGAACATTCATATCGAATGTACAATCGACAACACTATGGTGATTCACTATTGGTGTGTGTTAAAAATAATGCCAATCAAACAACTATTGAAAACCATGATAAGTCGACCCAAATATTTGCACAACAATAGTGTTTGCATGGTTTAAAACAAAGCAATATTTCGAATATAGCACCAAGGATTTGACCATAAAACTTATGCATTGTATAAAACCATTGCACCATGGGTCTGATCATAATGTTAATGTGTTCTCAACAAACCATTGCACCAAAGAAATTTGACCAAAGACAATAGAACACCAAACCACCATTGTATCAAGGACTTAGACACAATCACTAGAATACCATTGCATCGCAAACTTATAAAATGAAGTCATATTAAAAAATGCAAAGTGAGTAAAGATTTGGTGTCTTGCCAACTGTGTGACCATTATTGAATTAGAAATGCAATGAACACATAGACAAGAATAACCATAATAATCCAGTGACAATTTTAATGCCATCAACATGACTTCGAACTCATGGTTTTCACGCTTGCAGTCGTGAAAACGAGAACAAAAGGCAGGTGTGCAAATGTGCAAGATAACAGTGTTGTTTTATTTAAAAGATTGCGATGAGAATCAAGGGTTCCAAAACACCCGTGTAGGTCGCGTATAAGGATAGGACAAAAATGCGAAATGGCTGCCAACAATGGCGAGACATTGGTAGAAGCAGTTATCTCTGCCAAAAGAACAAATTCAGATTATGATAAAAAGAATAATTCTAACTCAAAAACAACCAGAAAATTGTTTAAACATCATTATTAATCAAATATTCCAGCAGTGCTTAAAGGATGAAAACTGATAACAGTCTTAAGACAAGCGAGCCACGATATTAAAGATAAAATCTCCAATATTGTTGATAGAGCCACTGCTGCCAGCAGGCGTCCATAGCCTCGATAGGTTTTCCATTTAACCCACTCTGATATCCGTATCCTGCCAAGAAGTTCCAGATCAAAATAAAGGACATTTTAAGGTCAAGATATTTCATACTTACGAATTTTCATATAGCCGACATTGCTTCGCTGCCAGTGGGCCTTTTCAGTACCTTGACAAAGTTGTCTTGGTGTCATGCATGCATTTACCCACTGCCAGTAGACTTGTTCAACATCCCAGTGGGTTTACAAGCACTTCCCATAGCTCTTTTATGATTTATTTTTTTAAAGATATATAATTGAGCAAGGTGACGCTAAAAATTATGATATTTTGACATATTGTTTTTACAGACCTTGAAAGAATTTTTAAAATTGTCCTTCATTAAGATTCAGAGATGGTTTGTTTACAAAACTAACCTTCTAAAGCAGGGAGACATCTTCTGAGTTATTCCCTTAAGTAACAGGGATAGCGTAAGAAGATAATGGATGATCGTGACAGACTTCACTCACAGATTGAAATCGGTTAACTTCTTTCAAACAACAGTCTTTTCTCAACACAGATGTAAATTTCAGAAGTATATTATAATAGATGTTTAGACAAATTTTCAGCAGTTATTTCAGTGAAAGAATTTTCTATTTTCTTTGTCTGAACAGTTCAAAATGCAGGTATGTGTATTTCCAAAAACAAAAACTGATAAGCGCAAGTGGAAAAATCAAAACCAAAACAGTAAGAGAGAAGAAAAAAAAAGAAAAATATTTACATAGTATACACAGGGTTGTCATCAAGCGAAATATCTTTTCAGAGCTTGGCCATTCACCAGATAGGTGTCTGGCTGTCCCTCTAGACTCTATAATCGGAAAGAGCTGGGACCCAATTTCTTAGCAATTAAAAATGGTCCAAGCCATAAGTTTTGAAACTTTATGTGTTCTCCCTTTCCCTCATGTGGTTTGTCCCATTTCAAGACAAGGTCACCTACTTCAAAGTTCCTATCAGAGGCAGAGTTGGAATCAAACCAGCTTTTGACCACTAGTTGATGCTGATCTAACTTACATTTAGCTTGAGCTCTTACCTCTTTTAGTTTCATTAAAGCATTAATTCGGTTTTCCAAAGGAGGGCAGTCTTCCTCTTGTATTTCCAGTGATATATGTAGTGAGGGAAGAAGAATGTGTGGTGGCAGAATTGCTTCTCTTCCATAGACGAGAAAGAAGGGAGAGTTACCTACAACAGTCTTTGGTGTTACCTTATCAGCCCAGATTGCGTTTAACAGTGCATTATGCCAGTTTTTGTGATTCTCAGATACCGTTCTCTTGATGATTTTAATCAGATTCTTATTTGTTGATTCTGCCAATCCATTGCCATGAGGGTAATAGATGGAAGAATACTTCAACTTAATTCCTTTTTCTAGAGCGAATTGACTCATCTCAAGAGACAAAAAATAAGAAGCGTTATCGAATACTAAACAGTCAAGGATACCAAAACGAGTAATAATATTTGAATTTAAAAAAGAAATTACTTGACTGGTATTTACAGTTCTTAATGCAGTAGCTTCAGATGATCTGGTGAAGTAATCAGTGGCTGTTATCATAAGCTTATGCTACTGTGAGGATGGCAGATTGATTGGACCTATAATATCAAGGACCCACTACTAAAAAGGGGATTCTACTGAGACAGGCTGTAAAGGAAAGGCTGGTTTCTGTATGTGCCCAGATGCTTTTTGACAAATAATACACTTGCAGCACAAGGCATGGGCATCTCTAAAAATTTGGGCCAGTAATAATCGTCTCTCAAAACCTTATGGGTAGTGGTGTCACCACCAAAATGCCCACTAGCTTCTCTTGCCTGCAATTCTAGTAAGACTTTTTCTGTTTCATCTTTGTCAAGACAACCCATTAGTACTCCATAAAAATTTTGACAAAACAAAATACCATTAATCAAATGAAATGAGGAAGATTTTAATCTTAACGCTCTTCTTTTAGTGGGATCCAGGTGATGGGGGGTTGACCCATGTTCAAGAATTTTTTTTATATCGTCATACCATGGACTGATAGAGTTTTGTGCACAACAGATTGCATTTTGATTGTGTTGTCCTAGGTTTGACATATTGTTTTCCTCTTGTTGTCCTGCTATTGAATCAACAACTAACTTGCATAACCCTTGGCCTCTCACTATTTGAGCTGGGGTGATTTCTATGTCATACTCTTGCAAGGAAGTAACCCAGTTCACCCTCTTTTCACCTAGTTCTTTCTGCACTAACAGATTTCTGACGGCTGGGTAAGGGACAATAATTTTCATCCTAGATTTCAAAATATAAGATCGGAATTGCTTGACTGCTTTAAAGACAGTGTAGGCTTGTTGATCCACCATTGGGTAATTAAGTTCCACACCTTTGAAAGAAGAGCTCATAAAGACAATGGGTACTTCATTGTTTTTAGCGTTCTTTTGAGTTAGGACGACAACGTAGGAATGGTCAGAAGCAAATGTGTAGAGTGTGAAGTCTTGCGAAAAGTCTGGGCTCATGAGAGAATGAGTGTCTATTATGGCATTTTTTATTGAATTGAAAGATTGATTTTCTAAGGGTCTCCAGTGATATTGTGTGTCTTTCTTAATTAAATTCTATAAAGGTCTCACCATCTCGGAGAAACTGGGAATGAATCTCCTGACGAAGTTTATCTGGCCTAAGAAAGACTGCATGGAATTTTTGGATGAGGGAGGGGGAAGTTTCGAGATGACTTGAGTCCTTTCAGGGTCGATAATCATCCCTTTGCTTGACACAATGAATCCTAAGAGTTTACCTTGTTCTACTGCGAAGATAGATTTTTTAGGATTTAAGGAAATGTCGTATTTACGAAATCGCTGTAGAATCTCTCTTAAATGAGCTAGATGATTAGTTTTGTTTTTGGAAAATACAGTAACATCATCTAAGTAAACTATGATGGATTGATTGATTAAGCCTTGTAAAGTGATGTCCATCACTCTCTGGAAAGTGGCACCGACATTAATCAGTCCAAAGGGCATTTTCCTGTAAGCATAGGTGCCCCATGGAGTGCGAAAGGTAGTTTTAAGTTGGTCTGGAGGAGACATCAGTACTTGGTTGTACCCTGAAAAACCATCCAATAAGGATAGTCTCTCAGAACCAGATACTTGTTGAAGGATCTGTTCCATGGGTGGGATAGGGTAGTTTTCTTTATCAAACGCTTTATTAAGGTTTTAGAAATCGACACATAGTCAGATTTCCCCACTTTTCTTCCGGACAGGGACAAGGTTAGAAACCCATTGCCTGTGCTTAATTGGGAAAATTATCTTAGCATTCAGGAGTTTATTTAATTCTTTTTTGACAGTCAGTTCAAGCTTAGGGTGCATTTTTCTTAATTTTTGTTGAAAGGGAAAGGTTTGGGGTTTCATAGGAATAACGTGTTGTATGATATTAGAGTCAAAATTTTTAAGGTCATCATACGTCCACGAAAAAACATCTTTAAATTCCTTAAACAATTTAATAAATGCGGCTTTTTCTTGTTCAGAACACCCCACCCCTAAATTAATGCACTGTGGATTGTCATCAGTTCCCAAGTTTACCTTTTCATACGATAACAAGGAACTATTTGTTTTACAGTTGACCAATTTTTTGAATTTATCTTGAAGATCGTAAAATTTCTCTAATCTAACTACAGATTTAGGGATTGAATTTACCATGTCCGATGAAAATTAAGGAGTTCTCAGATCTAGTATTACCATGAAATCATGAAAATTGTCGTCATGAGTGCATTCGTCAATCACTGCGCCTTGGAAAGTTTCTTCCATATGCAAGAAGCTAATAATCTGTTGATCGTCATCGAAGACTCTTCAATTCATGATGTTGTTAGGGACAGATGGATTGAACAACAGTTCGACAGAGAATGCATTCGGGGACAAGCCTTCTGCAGGAAAGAGTTTGGAAGCTACATTAGCTAATAGATTAGCTTCAGAATTATTCATTCTAGGAATAGAATTTATATTGAAAGTAGAAAACTTATTCATTAAATTCCATACCTCGAATTGGTATCTTTTATGATGCGGAAACAGACAATAGATAGAATCTCTTACCTGTCTAACCATGATTTCGGAATCGCCAAAGACAGTCAAATTTTGAATGTTCATATCTAAATCTTTTCTGAGGCCCTGCAATAAAGCCTCATATTCTGTTGTGTTATTAGTACATTCAAATTCTAACCTACATCCAATTAAGGTTTTGTTACCTGACGGATCAATAATAACGCAGTCTGCACCTGCTCCTTCTTTGTACTTTGACTCGTCAAAATAAAGAGACCAAATTTGATTTTTTTCCGGTGCATGAGACCATTGTGTAGAAGCTGCTGGCTGCACATATGCTACAATCTCAGACTATTGTTCTGGGTTGGTGATAGCTGAAGTCTCGGCCATGAAATTGCCAAAAAAGGTATACATCCCTTATATTTCGGGTGAATCAACACAAGGTGTAAATGTTTCATTGGGATCATTTAAATCTTTGACCGTGAACTTAAGGTAACGTTCACGATTTACCTTGATTTTGTTGGGCTTGCCATTCTCAGGCAGCCATAGGTGAGACCAATCTATCACGAAATAGCCATGTAGCTGCTCTGACCAGTCTCTACTTAGAAACAAACCATAAACTTCTGGAATATCCACAACAATAATATCAATCACTTGATGAACTTTGGGGTTAGACGATAATCTTATAAACACATTCCTTAATTCGCCTATGACTTTGACACTAGTTCGATCAAGTTGGATGATTTTTAAAGTGGATGGTTCAACTTCAGCATTAATATTCTGACATACAGACCATGGCATCACATTGGATGATGCTCTTGAATCTACCATACAATTGTGCACGTTTCTATTAAAGATTTCGAGAGTTAACAAAAATGGAGGTACATTTCTGCGAGTATTAAGGGTGGAAGCTTGTGGCTTTTTACTCATAGTCTCTAAAGTTAATTTATCTACATTTGTTACATTATTTACAGGAAGGATTTCTTTATCGTGAGGATCAATATTATTCTTAGCGGAAGTCTTCTGAGGAACTTTCTTCTGAACAACCTTGTTACTGCTTGAATTACCATTTTTTCTATTCTCTGCGATATTCTGTAACATTTTTTGTAGCAGAAATG
>JASDQU010373131.1:207089-224647 GCA_032191745.1 Picea mariana
GTGTCAACTACTCATCAACTATGACTTATCAATATGTACCAACATCATCAACTATACACCTCATGTATGTGCCAACTCATCAACTACTTGTCTCAACCATGTACTCAACATGCACCTCACGAAAAAATACTCATCAATTTCATCATCCAAATATGATTTGTATCTATTTAATAGACCTGATGTATATGATCACATTCTTGCAAACCTTCCTTAACTTTAATAACAAGAGACTATCATTTTCATCAAACTTTTCTTAAGTCTCACATGCCTAGTTTTGGATTAGTCAACAACCCTAACTTGAAGTAATCATGAATTTGAACCTATAATGTATAAAGATATGAAACTAGTACACAGTGTTCTTCAGTGTGTTTTATGCAATTCCTCCAGGTTTCACTACTTGGAACCTCTCAGAAAAGGATTTATAGCAAAAATGGCATACCTTGCTGAATTTTGGCTTAGTCTAGAGAGCGACCTTGTAGAGCGTGCCCCACAAAAAGTGTTCGTTGAATTGATCTAAAACTATTAAAAAACATATTACATACTGTACACTAACCAAATATTTTGATCTCACTGAAGTGGGATCTATTATGAAGCAGTTATGACATTTTTACCTGAAACACCTCTGTTTGACTAGTTTCAGCACTAGCCACAAACCCTATTTTCCACGGAGTGTAAATCCCTAAATACAACGACCCACAAGATGAATTTTTTACCAAATATACATGGGTCTGTTTTCTCAATGGCATAGAAATTTCCCGGTCTGAATCATTATATTAAAAAATTATAGAAAAAATGGTGAGATGACCTGTAAATAACATACCTTAGAAAGCACCATCAGAAGAATTTATCCTTCCTTGCATTTCAGCCTTCTTTTCTTCACCTTCCCTCAGAAATTCAGCTTATATATCCTTGGTTACCTAAGACACCTATAGATATTCAATATGCTCAAGTTTAATTAAAATGAGAGAGCCTTGCCTCTTATTTATACTATGCAAGTAGCTTCCTTAAAAACATCTTCTAGGTCACTTGGCCCACTTTCCTTATTTTAGGGTTAACCCACTTCTAATTTCTCCATTAAATTTATTATTGAAAAGTTTTATTTTGTATTCACTTTGAATTATAACACACTCATCACTTCACTTTATTATTTACCTTTTAAAATCTCTTAAACCACTTTGACTACTTTGACCTTTTGGGGCTTCTAGATGACATATGAGGGTCCTCCAATTTCGTAAGGCCATAACTCTCAAACCGTGAGGAGTTATGTGACATTACACATACCACCAGAAATGGAATGACATGTACTATCCATATAGAATAGTATTACCTTCAAATATAGAAAAAATCATACCACTATCCATCAAACAAACTTGGGTCCATTACCCAAACCTGGGGTCTCCAACTTCACATGGTCATAACTCTCTAACCGTGTGTATTTATGTGACGTTCCACATACCACCAGAAATGACATGAAAAGAACTATCTATCTAGGATAATTTCCCTAACAAATTCACTATCCTTCATCTCATTATTCCACAATTAGGCATGGGTTCTCTTACTCCGCAAAGCATCTTCCCCTGAGGGCTTTCACCATAAGGGGACCACTTTGGAGTTCATCCATATTTACTTCTTATCAACCATGAAAAGAAAATAATGATTCATCTTTACATCAAACAATCTTGGGTAAATTACCCAAACCTTTGTGCTACGGGGATTTCTTCAAGGGTTGACATCAATGACAACCAACCTTAATCAACAATAACAGTGGATCCCAAGAAAATAGAGGCCATTAGAGGATGTCGAGTGCCAAGAAATGTGACAAAGGTTAGATAATTCATGGGAATTTCCAGTTAATTCCAAAGATTCATGAAATTGTTTTCAAATATTGCAATCCCAATCACTTATTTCCAAAATAAGGGGGTGAATTTTGAATGGACTCCCAAATGTGAATACAGTTTTCAGTAGTTGAAGAATATTTTAACAAGTGCACCAATATTAAAATTTTCATATTTGGATGAAAAATTTGTTGTGTGCATATGCATACAAGGAAGGGCTCGATGGAGTCCTCACTCAAAAATATCATGTGGTATGGTATGAGTCCTAGAAATTAAAAGAACATGAGAGGAATTACACTACCCATGACTTGGAATTAGCAACCATTGTTCACGCATTAAAACTGTGAAGACATTATCTCATGGGGAGAATATTTGATCTAAGGACAAACCATTATGGTTTGAAACATTTTTTTGGTGAGCTCACATTAAATGCTAGACAAAATAGATGGCCAGAATTTATGAGTGAATGTAACATTGAAATTAAGCATACCAAAGGAAAGGAAAATCAATTGGTTGATGAACTTAGCATAAGAGCTCTTGAAATGTATATTTTAGGCATCAACATGTAAAATACAAATGTAAAATATAGAATTTTGGAAGCTACAAATTTGGATCAACACTATTTAAAAATAAAAGAGACATTACAACAAGGAAATTTACAGCAAAAACTTAATTATTATGAGATGAAATAGGATGGAATTCAGTACTCAAGTGTAGAGGAAAAATACATGTGCCAAATTATGATTAGATGAAAAATACATTGTTGAGGGAAATGCACAATGTGGCATATGTTGGGAACCCAAGATATCATAAAACAATTGTCATTGCAAGAAGCCAATACTTTTGGCCCATAATGAAGAAAGACATGGATAATTATATTACTAGGTGTCTAGAGTGCCAAAAGGTGAAGAAAAACTATAGACATGCAACTAGGATGCTACATCTATTTCCCATTCCTAAGTGGAAATGAGAAGTGGTTACAATTGATTTTATTACAAGGATGTCCAGAATAGTGAAGCAATGTGATTCCATCATGGTAGTGGTGGATAAATTAAGGTTGTACATTTTATTCTTGTTAAGACTACACACAAGGAATCATATATTGTCGATATCTACATGAAAGAAGTTGTGAGGATACATTTAGTGCATAACACAATAGTTTTAGATAGGGATCGGAAATTTACAACCAATTTTTGGAAAGGTTTGTTCAAAGGATTTGGGACAAAACTAAATCTCAGTATAATGTATCACCCCAAATCAGATGGAAAAACAGAGAGGACCAATATATTACTTGAATACATGCTCAAAATGTGTGTGATGGACCAACCATTCAAGTGGGAAGACTACGTCCAATTAATAGAGCTTGCTTAAAATAATGGGTATCAAACCTCATTAAAAATGACCCCATTTGAAGCATTATATTGAAGGAAGTGCAACACACTAGTGAGTTAGGATAATCCAGCATATAGAGCTGTCATTGGGCTAGACTTGTTGAAGGAAATGGACGAGAATATGGTGAAGATCAGAAAGATCTTAAATTTTCCTAGGAAAGGAAGAACAATTATGCAAACAAGAACATAATTTTTATATATTTTAAAGTGGGTGACATGTTTTTCTAAAAGTAAAACAAAATAGAAGTTCACTAAGATTGGGTTGTTGCCCAAAGTTGGCAGTGAGATATTGTGGTCCTTTTGAGATATTAGAGAAGACATGGACAATTGCATACATGTTATCATTGCCTACATCCATGAGAGTGAATAATGTATTTTATGTTTCATTATTAAATAAATGTGTGCCTAACCCTAACCATATAATTGATTGGATTGTGATCTAGGTGGAACATGACGGGGATTTCTGGGTGGAACCAGTACACATCCTAGAACAAAACATCAGATTTCTTAGGAACAAATCCATAAAGATGGTAAAGGTTCAATGGAAATGTTATAGTCCTAAATATGAAACATGGGAGCATGAATAAACTATGTGGGACAAATACCCACAATTGTTTGTCAATTTTGAAGAAAATAGAAGATGAAAATGTGAGACTCCATTTTTGGGCAGCTAAAGTCCTGGAAACACATCTAAATTTTTTTTGTCACTTCCATTGAAAACCATGATAAAAGAATGGGCAACCTGATGGAATGAGAGAAGTGAAGGCGTGTACTCAGGTTAGAAAGTTGAGAGGAAACATGATATTTTTCTTGGGGTTGTTGTTGGAGGGTAAAAATTGTAGAATTTTGATTTCTTTTCTGAATATTGTGATATAAATTGTATATGTTTTTTGGAATGGTGTTGTGCACTAAGGACATTGCACAATTGTAGGAGAGAGGGAATGTAACGTCCCCGCTAAATTCCCTAGTATAATTAATGCATAATGTAGAAATGAATGTGTCTATGGCCAAGTGATGTAATATGTGAATTATATTTCTATTTTTAAATAAATAAAATATGATACATGTTGTTGGGGGACATGGAAAAATATGTGGGATGAGTTGTACATAAGATAAGGAAGTTTCTAAGAGGGATCCAAGAGATAAATTACATATGGGTATTAATCCAAACCCATATTTTTAAATTTTATTATCATTTGGGGACAACCTTCTATTTTCTGGTTGTGTATGTGAGTCGAATCATTGAATACCTATAAGAGGGTGGGTATAGAAATTCATACCCCATAGTTATTGGGGAGCATGGGGATGAATTACAATCAACATTGGGTAGAGTGAGCATTCAACTCGCTAGGGGAAAAGGAAATTCGTATGGTGAAAAAGGGCAATTTTTGTAGGGATGCTTTTGCATGAACAAGAAGTAGAGAACAAGGAAGAAGAGCATTGGAGTTGGAGAAATGACGGAGGGTGAATTTTGGAGTGTTTTTGGAGCTAAATAATGAATAGTTAGGTTGTCACACCTAAAGAGTGAAATCCCATGTGAGTTTCACTGCAACAAAAAGTGATTATTGATTATTTTACCGATATTTTTACTACAAGTGAGTTCCCTTGAGTTCTGAGTATTGATATTCCTGGTTAACTGATCCAAAGAGACCTTTATTAAAAAAAATGGGATGATTGATGGACTAATAGCAATGAAGGGGTACATTCCTTGGGTTGGGCAGGTCAAGAGGAAGAAAGATAGAGGAATTTTGGGATAACTATAGGAGAATACCAATGGTTGTGTGATATTTGAGTTGTGAGTGGAACATGGGAGACACCCTTTTCTTGTATATTCTTATCCCTGGCTTAGGGGTGAATTTTTGTTGATATTTGGAACAATAAGTTAATGGTTGGGAATAAACTTCATCCTAAGTAGCTGGTTTCACAACTGATTTAGAAAGATACGTGTTTATCTATTTTTTGAGTTAATTTATAAGTTTAATCGTTGTGCATTTATTTTACTCTATAAATGGGAATGAATTATATGTTGTTTTATTGAGTTTTTAGTTACATTCATGTTTATTTATAATGTTGTAAAAATATTTAATTATTTGGTATTAGAAAATAGTTAAATTTGTGTATAATTCATAGCTAGTAAGCTACAAGAATTTAGTTAGCAGAAAAATTTCATTTTTATGTGTATTCCACATAGTAACGTTCCTTAGTTCAACTGGGGGAACATTATATTTTGGTTGTAATCTCTTTGTAACTTGTGCATAATGCTAATTTGATTCTACAACTTCAAAAAATCTACTTCTAATGGTTGTAGCATGTATTTCATGTATCCTCTTATTGAGTGCATCAACCACTTTATTCTCTTTTCCCTTGATATGATTGATGTTGAAATCATATTCACTGATAAATTCCAGCCATCTAGTCTACCTGGAATTTAGTGTTGGCTACTCAAACAAGTGTTTCAAACCACTATGATCTATGTTTATATATATATTTTTTACCCATGAGATAATTCCTCCACCTTTTTAAGGAATGAACTATGGATTCCAATTCTAAGTCATGAGTAGCATAGTTTCTTTCATGCTCCTTAAGATTCCTTGACTCATGAAATATGACATGACAATCATGTGTAAAGAATCCATCAATTCCTTTCTTCCATGCATATATGCATACAAAAGAATACTAATTTAGATCTACTACCTTTAAAATAGGTGTGTCGATCAACAATTTCTTTAAATGATGGAAAATATCCTCACACTTGGTAGTCCATTCAAACTTTGTTCCCTTCTTTTGCAGTGAAGTGATCAAATGTGAAACCTTAGAGAAACCTTCAATGAATGTCCTATAATATCCAACTAATCCCATAAATGATCTCACTTCTAAAAAATTCTTTGGTATTGGCCAAATTTTGATTGTTCCAATCTTTTTAGGGTCCATCACTCTGCCTTCCTTCGAGATGATGTGGCCCAAATAATGGATTTTCATTTGATAGAAAGTGCACTTGCTTAACTTGTCTTACAATTAGTGTTCTCTCAACACCTGTAGCACCATCTTGAAATTTTTCTCAAGCTCCTCCTATGTCTTGGAGTAGATAAGAATATCATACAAGAAGATAATGACAAATTTGTGTAAGTAATATATAAACACCCCATTCATTAGACACATAAAAGTAGTTGGCGCATTGGTCAGGACAAATGGCACCACCACAAACTCATAATTACCATATCTTGTCCGAAATGTTGTCTTTCTAGTGTCTTGTTCTCTAATTCTCACCTGACGGTAACCTAACCTCAGGTCAATTTGAGAAAATATCATTGCTCCTTTTAGTTGATTGGAAAGATCATTAATCCATGTTAAAAAGTACCGATTCTTTACATTAACTTTATTAATTTGTATGAAGTCAATGCAAAGCCTTAGAGTACCATCCTTTTTATTCACAAAGAAAATCGAGGCACCCCAAGGAGAGACACTTGGGTGTATGTACCCCTTTTCAACAATTCTTTCAGTTGCATATGAAACTATTTGAACTCTAGTGTGCTCATTTTTTAGGAAGTTTTGGACACTAGGGTAGCTCAAGGAATTAATTCAATGCACGAGTCAATAGAGAAGTCAATATATTTCTTTGGTGGAAATCATGGAAACTCTCCATATACATCTTCACATTCCTTAAAAACATGATAGTATTCAATAATTGGCTCCTTATCCTTTGTTAGATCTTCCATATGAACTACATACATATGTAATCCTTTCCTAAAAATTATTTTCAGCTGCAATGATGAAATCACTGTGAAGAATATAGGTCTTGGGATACCTTACATCATCCTTGAATTACCTTTATCATCAAGACATCTGAAAATATTGTTGTATCAATCTAGGACAACATGATTCTTATCCAACCAATCCATACCAATTAAGAAATCATATGACCCAATTTGTATGATGTTCAAGTGGTATTATGTTCACCTTTTTCTAGCTTTCCTTGGTAATATGCTCGAGAGTTGTTCCTGAAAAATGGTGGTTTCAATACTTTCTTCCTATGATCCCTATTTCCTCTCTTCTTATCATCCTAAGATTTTTGAAAAGACAATATTTTTTTTCTCTATTAATAAAGATAATTATCTTTTCTTATGAATTCTTCCAAGGTCTTGGGCTTATGAAAATGAATTTTGTCATAGTAGAAAGAAGGTATCCCACTAGGAAATATTTGGATTTTTACCTTATCATCCTTTATGAATCCAACATACCTCAATAGTTCAATGAATTTTATCCCATACTCATCCATTGCCACACTTCCAAGATTGATTTAAAAGAACCCTTGCATGTTATTGTCATAATATTGTTTTGACAAGTATTTATTCTGAAACTACTCTTAAACTACCTCCATGGGATCTTTTTTTCATCAATATGATTGACCTTCTTGCTTTGATTCCACCACATAGATGTTTCTCCTTGAAGATGGTAGATTGTAATTTTGTCTTGTACATTTGATGGATAATCATGCAACTAGAAATATTTCCTCATGCCCAAAAACCAAGATTCAACATCTTATCCATTTCTATTCTCTCCATCAAATGATGGTGGATTCAAATTCTTAAGCTCTCCTTGTAAAATATCTAACTTCGGTCTCATCCTTTGTCTTCTGACAAGAGAGACAAACTCGGTCTACTCTTCAACCTTGAATGTGCATGTGCTCTTCTAGTCAAGTGTATTGGTGAACAATGATGATGTATACTAATACTCCTTAATTTCCTATATCCTTTATGATAATCCATCTTATCATGAGATATAGATGCTTCTACTTGCCTTGCACTGGCTGCTTGTTTTTTGCCAGAATCATTTTTGACTTATCTCTACAACATATTTAGACTCCGTAATAGTTACTCTAGAGATTTTATTATCCTTTCATTGTTTGATCTATATATTTGCGCTTGTTTATGAAATATTCTCATAGTCTCAACCGACTCCACTAGCTCTACCCTACCTTTATGTCCACTGGACTCGATATTTGCATTTCCAATGATGACATGTAAACCTCTGACCTCCTCCTCGTGGATCTAAGAACCTTGGGAATCCTCCATATCTCTAGTCCTCATATAGTAACCAAGTTTGTTTTTTATGTACCTCTAATTCTTCAAAAAAGTGCATGCAACGATTGTTGTTATAATTATGCATATTGTAAAATATTTTGTTGATTAGGTTACAGGTCATTCTTCACCTCAATTTATGAAGAACAAAAGTGCACTAGCACAAATTCTGATTCTTTAGAAAAATTCCCCTCTGAATTAGGTTTTCAATAACAATACCCATGTGTCATTCTGAGTTTTGAGAGAAAATTTATATACTTATGAATTTGTCATTCCCACTTAATTGTGTTTTGTTCTTACTGACGCAATTCAACTGAAAGACCATCTTCTTCCCTCTATAATAGAAAATATGTTAGGAATAAAAAAAATTAGTATCAAGAGTAGATATAATTTATGACTATGAACACACATCAAATTTATTATTTGAAATTCAATGCTCCAGTCAATTTTTGTATAAATATTGAATTGATAATTTTTCACTTTTACATTTTCTCTAAACTTGGAATTTTTAGCCAAAACTAGTTATCTCTCAAATGGAGAAGAACTATGAAAAAATCCATCATGTAAAAGTTGTCTAGATTGATGTGTAGATAAAATGTTGACTAAATAAAATGTAATACCCCAGTTTTGAGTCCCCATATTAAATGATGTATTTTGTTTATTTGATGAAAGGATGGAGTGCCCAAACAATTAAAGAGGCCAGTGTGGCTAGGAAATGTAATGTTTTGATCACTATTAATAATAAATTACATCGTTGGCTGCTAGATGTAAAATGACAAGAGTTATAGGGGGATATGATTCCATGAGAGAGGGGGCTTAAGGGGATAAGTCATTTTATCATATTTTATTTACCCATAATTGTTTTAATGGAGAAAATTGTTTACATGTGCTTCTTGGGGAAAGGCCATGTGGTTCTTAATTTTAATGTAAATATAAACCCATATTTGGGTTGTTTGGGGGTTCATTTTTTGCTCATTGTTCACACTCTTCATTATGTTCTCCCCATTCACACTTTCACTCATTTCATTATTGCTCATTCATCCTTGATCTTGGCAGGGGAAAGGAAAAACAAATTGTTGGGAGAGAAGCCATTTTTGGCTGGTTGTAGTGACTGCTAGTGTATTCCAGCCATGAATTAATGCCTACATGCCTAATATGCATTGCCAAAAGTGTCGTAGAGGTCCATTGTCCAATTTTTCTTGGATTGGTCAAAAAATGAAAAATATTGTTTTTTAAAGATCTAGGTCCAGATCATTGGAAAAGGTCTATATTAAGATGAAACTCTTGGAGAGATTCCAGAAAGTATACATGCACATAAAACATGAAGGAATTGAATGAATCCTAAGGGGATTGGAATGGGGATGCTGAAATAGGCCAAAATCCACTATTATGGGCCACTTTTTGGGTATTTTTGAGATTCTCATAGGAAGAAAAGTGACTCTAGATGACAAAACTAGAAAATTGTATTTACAAATTATTTTATATACTCATTGAGACAAACAACTTTGGTTTAGTGATTTTTTTCCAAAAGTGCACAGATTGTGAGATAGCCATAACTTCCAGCTCAAAGATCTAAATGAGGCATGAGTATAGTAGTTGGAAAGTTGATTCAGAGGAGAATAACATTGAATTGTTATAATTTGGAGAATGATGATATATTTTTTTCATGAATTGAGCAGGAAAAGAACCTGTAGCATTGTTTGGAAAAATTTCTATAATATGCATAATTCTAACAAAATGGTTACTTGCACATTTTGCAGAATTATAGAGTATAACTATAGAAATTCAAGATAAGAATGCATATTGAAGAAATGGAGGAAGGAGAGGGATCCTTTAGTAAGGATAAATAAACTAAAGGTCAAAATATTAGTGTTGGTAATTGTTGAGCTCATGATTTTGTTAATTAATGATGATGATTAAATCCTTTTTGTATTGGTATTGTATGTGTATTTAACCATTTTGAATAAGTTTTGAAGGATTTTATATCAATTCGTCATAGCTTTCTACCAGGTATGTGCAATTGATGTTTTACAGTGGTTTTGATTTAAAATTTGATTTCATTCAATGTCTAAAAGGATCTAATGCACGATCTGTGTGTCACGGGCCAAATTCACCATGTGATTTTCCATCCAGTAGCTCATTCAACACTCCATCTAGCACTTGATCCAGTACTTCATCTGGCACTGTGTCTGGCACTCCATCCAACACTGGGAGCATGGGTGATTTGGTGGTTGTTATATTAGTGACCTGTGTTGGGCGAATCAACGACATGGGTTTTTTTCACCCTTGCGGCCTTCATATACTAAGCTCTTGACATCTATGATTAAATAGTTGTGCTAATCATTGAGTGTCTCATTCAGTTTCTAAAATCCAAAGATTGTTAGCACACATTTGATGAAATTTACCATTTTTAGAGGAGGTCGACCCTTCCAGTGGTTGACCTGTTGGGTTGTAATCATTATAAATACTACAATAGTGGTCAGACAAAGTGTTAAGAAGAATGTTATAAGCTATTTTGCTGTGTAATTCAGACATTTCTGCAAACTTGTGCTAGACTTCATTTTTTAATTTAATGCCATAACCGTGTTTATTTAGCTCACGATTTGTTGTTGAGGAGTAGCCATGACCTGCTGGGGGGGCCACCAGTGTTATGGGTGAATAATTAGATAGATAGTTTGCATATTTCAATTGTACAATTGTCATTTAATTCATTTCCTGTTATATGTCATTTTGTCATTTTAAATACTGTGTGTTTGTTGTTCATCATTTAATTGTTTAAATTTCCTTTTTGCAGGTTGCTTGTAGCAGATAGTTGTTAATATGTTGTGTACTTTTAATTGTTAGTAAATGGATTGCAAGCTTCAAAATTTGTTGTGTGTTGAATGTTAATGTGAATTTATGTAGGTTAAAATAGACTAGCTAGAACAAAGTATTAATTTAGCATAGTGTACAGAGTTTCTTTGACAAGTTTCAATGGATTAATAGTTGGGAATTATGTTAATTTCATTCTTATTTTTAGTCATGTTTTCCTGAATCTAGTTTGATTATCAGTTTTGTTGTAGTATGCTAAAGTAGAAGTAGAAGTTGAATTATGTTCTTATAAGCATTTTAATTTGAAATCCGAGTTTTTAATAATATGATTAGCTTAGTTTAATTTATGAAATTTCCGTTCTAGATTTAAATTGCAATTTTAATTAGAAATTTGAGTTTGAGTTAAGATTTTAGTTACGAGTTTCTAATTATGTGCATTTTCTTACGTTAGCACAAGAGTGCATTTGAATTGAGTAGAATAGTGTTTTCTTATTATTGATGATTAATGCATAAATTGGGAGATCACATTGATTTTTAGGATAGTTTATATTTCTTCTATGATGGCTAAGATCTCATTATATTGCTTGATTCATACTTTCCATTTTTCCGTAGAAGTTAATATTGAATTTATTCCTCTCGAGATATCACTAATCGTTAGATGCCATCGTGATGTCATAAGGCATCGAAGACATAATCATCATATTTGAAGTTTCTTGTTATTGTAGATTAAAAATAGTTGTTGATTAATCTTTGAATACTGTTGGGATGCTTTTAATTAAATAGGTTAAGATTTCCCTTTGCAGATTAGAAGTACTTATGAATTTTATCTTAAGAATAGAGTTCACTTGATGAATATTTTTGATTAGTTACATGTTGAGTAGTTTTGATTAGTTTACTTGCTGAATAAGTTTTAATAGGTTAGTTGTTTGCTTGTTTACTTTCTTACTTGTTGTTGCTCATTGATTTGAATAGATTGATTAGACTAATTTGTTATTGTTGTTTCTCATTAAGTTGAATAGATTTAATAGATGACTTGCTTTTGATCATTAGATTAAATAGGTTAACTTGTTCAAAGTAGGGTTTTCATTTTATTCTTGAGGAACAATCCATCGATCCATTGTTTAAAAGTTGCTTAGGGTAAATAGTTCGAGTTCCTTGATAGGGTTTGCTCATTGATAGTCTTTGCTTAAGTATATTAACCCTCAGATAGACCATCTCTTTAGTTAGACTATAATTTCTCCAGATTTTCTACCTTGGCACATATAGTGACACAACTCTCAGTTTACTTACCCCTGATTGACAATTTAATTGAGGGATTTAGTGCATATAGAAGACCCATCATTTTTGGTGTTGTTTCCGGGGAGTTTTTTTAAGGTAGGAAATAATTAGGAGATAGATCATTTTTGAACCTTAGCATTAGTTTGGTGGTGGGTGAACTTTAAGACGAGAGGTAAGAACCTATGCATCTGTTATAGCAAGTTCCCCCAAACCCAATGGTAGTTTTTATTTTTGTTTTCTTTCATGAACGGACCTAGGGATCCAAAGGGAAGATACATTAAAACCAAATCAAAAATTTCAACCAAGGTTCCTTCCGACCTTTTTGGGGGAAGGAATATTCCACTCATCAACTCTGTTGACCGATACCGAAAAACAGGAGCTAGCTCAACCAAAAGAGATAAGAACTCTCTAAAGAGACTAAAATAGGGAGCACTATAGAAATAAAAATTGAAGCATCAATAATAGCAGGATAAGAGGCAAGACCACTCAATCCTTCCCTAGAACCAACCAACACAATGTTTTTTTTCTTACCACCATTAGGAGATCCTAACTTTGTAGACATCATAGACCCTGAATAGGTGAATATTTTGTTTGGTAGTTCAATGAACATAGTTGTTTCCAAAATTGTTACAAAAACTTTGGCACCAATAATCTCAACCACCTCGAGTAGAGTCCTAGACATCCAAGTAATCAGAATACCTTCCCACCAAAGGGATACCTTTCTTAAACAAGAATCTTGGGATATTTTGTTCTCTTCAAGGATAAAACCATCGAGTTACTCTCTTTTTGGAAATAAAACCTGTTGGCATAGGGGCAGACCCAAGGTTCAGCTCCAAGAGCACACCAACAAGCCCTAACTACTGGCCCTTTCGAAAACACCTACGAAGCAGATGCAGTCTCACTCGAAGCAGTTATGAGGGGGTTGTAGGACATAGATGTCTACAACCAAAGGGAAGATCAAGTGGATTCAACACAAGAACAACACAACATTCATATATCATTGATCAACTTAGATCTATTCTACACATCTACTTATCAGATCTAAAACAATAATACAATCATAGTATATCAATGACAGAGATAAAATACCAATCACACACAACACAAGATGTACATGGTTCACCCTCTCTCTAGGGCTACATCCACATAACTATGCTATAATATATTAAGGTAAATCATATGGTTATTGTCTGTGCTCTTAGCTAGCAAATCTTCTTTCTTCTCCTCTATTTCTCTCCCCTCCCTGCACACCTAGCTGCAGGGTTGATCTTCGTACCTAGCTGAAGATCTTACAATACCAGAAGGCTCTCACCCTCAATACTTCTCTCTCTCACAACAACAACTAGATCGATCAATAACAAAAATGAAAATCTTCACACCAACCCAACCTAGGTCTTCCTGACCTCTATTTATACATTACAATAGCTCACTGACATCCTTAGGTTGAAACCTAGGTGTCCAAAACCCTATATACCAAAACCCTAAGTGTCTAAAACCCTAGGTCAACTTGACTCATATTTTCAGGGCTTTGCCAACCTGTCTTTCCTTCCTTCTCGCGCGGTGCTCCAAAGCATCCAACGATGGCTTTTCCTACTTGTTGAGTTTTTCACTATCCTTATTTCTTTCTTATCTATCATCCCTAATCTCCTCGTCCAATGAATTACTTCGCTCTGTCTTTTCTTCTCTTTTGCTCACTTTGACCTAGTAACAATCATTGTGTCTTCTGCGAACTTCGCATTCTCCCTTTTCTTCCTTGATCTTCTCTTGCTTCCATAACTAAGGGCCAACAGGCCCCCAACACTCACCTGTGACTCGTCTTGAAGTACTTCATATCTGAGCTTCCTTTTTTAGTTCGACTCCAAAATGTGCAGTGTAGCCTCTACTTTCTTCTCGATGCCTCCTCTTTTCCCTTGTGCAGACTATCTTTTTTGTGTCTGGTACTAGTTTCAACTGCTCCTGGTACCTAGACCCTTTTCTTGATGCTTTTATAGAGAGATGCAAGGCAGCTGGTTGTCATAGTACAACTTCAGTCGGCTCCCATTCACTAATCCTTCCTTCCACTCCCCATTCAACATCTTCAATTGCGTAGCTCCTCCCTCTGTAACATAAGCGATCTTGTATGGCCCTACCCAATGCATTCTGAATACCCTAGGATGCTTTATGAACTTGTTTTCATATACCAATACTAGATCACCTTGTTTGAATGCCTTATTCCTGATGTGCCTACCATGGTAGGCCTTCTCTCTTTCCTTCTGTACTTTTTGATGGAGTCCTGCAATGAATCTATCTTCCTCTAGTTCAACTAGTTGTGCAGGCCTCCCTTGAACAGTGTGAGGGTCATCCAGATCTGTAAAGGCATCAATTCTTAAGCTTGGCACCAAATATTCCATTGGAACTACAACTTCAAGACCATATACTAATTTGAAAGGGGTCTGCATTGTTAATTTCTTGAAAGAGGTTCTGTAGGCCCATAATACTGCTGGTACTCTTAAATCCCAATCATCCATTTTCACACTGCAAATATTTGTGAGCACTGTCTCCAAGATCTTGTTTTATGCTTCAACTGTCCCATTTGCTTGGGGATGATAAGGTGTACTCTTTTGAAGTTGGAACTGCAAATTCTTCAATCGAGGCTTCAACTGTCTTATTGATGAAATGCATACCTTGATCACTCATAAGGATCTTTGAGCATCCAAAACTGGTTACGATGTCATCAAATCTGAAGTGCGTAGTGGCAGTTGTACTATAGTCCTTAAATTCGCTTGCTTCAGCCCATCTAGTCAGGTATTATGTTGATGTAATTATGTATGTTCCTCCTATGCACTTTCCTGGTGGGTTTATAGGTCCAACAAAGTCAATGGCCCAGTTCTCAAATCCTTGTAGGGTCAGTTGGTGCCAATGGAATTTCATCTCTTCTGAATGGTTTCCCAACTCTTTGGAATACATCGCAGGCTCTAGAGTAGTCTTTAGCATCTCTATGTAAGGTAGGCCACCAAAGGCCAGCTCTCAAAACCTTCTACACAGTTTCTTTTCCTGCATAATTTCCTCCTGCGATGCCTTCATGAGATTCTTCAAGGATCATTGGTTGTTTTGCCTCCATAACACATCTTCTTAATATCTCGTCAGGTCCCATCTTGTATATATGTCCAACTATAAGTGAGAAGTCAGCAGCACACACTACTAGTTGTTTCTTCTGGGGAATTGTATATTCAGTAGGTGCCATTCCTGTTGATAGGAACTGGACTATCTCGGCAAAGTGGTGATCAATATTTCTAATGGACAATAGTTGTGCATCTAGTAGTGCATCCTCTAAACTGGTCGGCTCTTCTCCATGTTCCAACCTCGAAAAATGGTTAGGGCCTTTGTTCATTCTCCCTAGCTTTACTATGAACTCAAAATCATATTGTTGAAACAACATAATCCATCTGCATATCCTTCCCCCCAACATTGGATTGTTGACTAGATATTTCAACGCAGAGTGATCAGTAAACATTTTAAAGTGTCCTCCTAACAAGTAGTGGAGAAGTTTCTACAATGCATACACCATGGTCAATCCTTCTCTCTCTGTAGTAGTGTAATTAACTTCTGCTATTGATAGCTTCCTGCTAGCAAAGACTAACTGGTGGTCAATATATCCTCCTCCCGGTTTTGCTAACATAGCTCCTAAAGAAATGGAAGATGCATCGACATGCACATGAAACTCCTTGGTCCAATCCAGGAAGACCAAAATGGGCGCAATAACCATTTTTTGTTTCAGTGTCTTGAAGCTCTGTTGGGATTCTTCTATCCAACTAAATTGACAATCCTTCTTCAACAACTTCTCCATGGGAGATGTAATCTGAGCATATCCCTTAATGAACTTCTTGTAGTAGCATGTGTGTCCCAACGTAGTGTGTATCTATTTAACTGAAGTAGGAGGGGGTAGATCAACTATAATGGCGATCTTGGATGGATCTACCAACAATCCTTTCTTACATACAATATGTCCTAACAAAACTCCAAATGCTGAAAATAAAATGCATTTCTTCAGGTTCAAGGAAATTTGGCACTACTTGCATTTATCCAACATTAGCCTTAGACATTCAATATGATTCTTCAATAAACTAAAAATAGTCAAACCATCAAAATATGCTTCTAAACATTTATGCATAAATTCCTTGAATTCTTCGACCACCACCTTGGAAAATATGGTTGGGGCATTCTTGAATCTGAATGGCATTACTGTGTATTGGTAGGATCCCCATTCTATTGTAAATTTGGTCTTATGGTGATCTTCCTTGGAAATCTTAATCTGATGGTATCCTGAAAATCCATCTATAAAAGAATATACTTCCTGGATTTCCACATTATCTAACACTTCGTCAGTGAATGGTGTAGGGAAGGGGTCATGAAAACAAGCATCATTCAGCTTCCTGAGATCTATGCATATCTTGATCTCTCTTATCTTCTTGTCTTGTACCACCATAGGGATAATCTACTCTAACTCTTTGACAAGTTCTATGATTCCTGCTTCCATCATTCTGTCAAGCTCAATCTTCGCTTTTTCCTTATATTTAGGGTTCAGTCTATAAGGTCTCTATTTAACTGGTCTTGCATATGGATTTAAAGGAATCCTTATCTCTCCCATAGGCCCTTTAATGCCCTTCATATCAGTGAACTTGGTTGGAAACAAGTCCTGATATTCATGCAGTAACTCTGTAATTTTGTCAATGGTGGAAGCATCCCAATAATCTCCAACATTTGCAAACTTTGGTGTCTTATCTATTCCAATATTGACTTTCTTAATATTGATTGGTTGTCTAATAAATGTAAGCTCAACTCCTGGTCTTTCCACCTCTCTCTGACCTTTTCTTTCCACAATTTTCACCTTCCTAGGATCATCATCTTCATCAACATTGATGTTGTAATAGCCTTGCATTTTCTAGAGAGGTGCAGTCCATTTGTCCTCTTCCTGTTCCAAAGGAAGGCTATATGCCTCCTCGAATAATTTCTATCTCACAATCTGTAATGCTTGGTATACTTAAGGAAATTTGCTTTCAAATAAGAAGGTAGTTACAAAATTATGAGTCATACCTTCCCAATCCATAGTGATGAGGAGCATCTCTGCTTGGAGGTACCAGTTGATAGGTGTCATGTCTAGCATGTTAATGAATTTGTGCACCCAT
>JASDQU010373131.1:226730-240537 GCA_032191745.1 Picea mariana
TCGTATCTTTGACCTACAAAGATAAACTAGTTAGCTGACTCAAGATCTGACTCATACCTGAGCTGGATTCTCCCATAGGGGCTGATTCTAACTTCATGGCAATATCCAGCACCACAGACTGCAAAGAAATATTCCATTGCATCAGAGGGACTCTGATGTGTAGTAAGAGGGAAACAATGAACCATTCTTTGTTCTATTCATCTAGGATCTAAAAATTCAATCAGCCTATTAAGGTTTTGAATCTCTGATTTAATTCCCAAACAGGTTCAGCCACCTTCTGCTTGTTCTCTTTCATCTCTGTGATACATTGTGACTTTGACTTGGGTTTCTTGAACTCTGTAATTAGCACATTCTTACTCTGATTCAGTGGCTTAGGTTGTGCAAGTCCTTGAACAAGCTTCATGTACCAACTCAGTGCACGATCCCTTAGATTGGTACTAAACTGGGTTCTTTTGACATATTCGTCAGTCACATTTTTAATATTCCATACGGCTTCACATAGGAACCAGTGTTGATCAGGATCTTCAAATACATCTCCCCTAAAGATAGGAAGCCTCATATCATCGGCCATAGATATTCCTAAGGTTCTTGACTGAATATGTGGTGGACTACTATTGACAGTACTTCTGACACTCTGGTGGCTATGATTACTCTGATTGCTTAATGCTACTGAATCAATGGGGGGGATAAAAATACTTACTTCAATGGTCTGCACAGTTTCTGAGGTTTCAGGTTCTCCCTGATGAATCTCTTTAACTTTCCCTTCCTCTATCCCAACAGGTTCTGAATTCTCCTCGTCTGTCAAATCTACCTCTTCTCCACTATAGAAACCCTCCTCCCCATAGTTATTCTTAAATAGGTTTTCAAGGTGAACTTTTCAGAACACTCTCCCACTACGCGTATGTCCAGCTTTTGTGTCACTATTGCTGTCTGAATTCTTGAACATTATCCTTTCTAGATCTGACCAATCTACTGTATCTTCAAGATGTTCTTCTCATGCAATATCATCTTGAGTCTCAACTTTAGGAATTGTAAAAAAATTACTCTAGGTCCCTTGAAGAAGTATCTCTCAGCTTGTTTGTATGATTCTACTCTGTTAACAACAAACTCTGTGATGTACCCTCCAATGGTGCTATCAAACCAGTGATGTACTTCTCGTGATACGGTGTTATCAAATCTTTTGACCTTGATTATCTTTGACGTCCAAACAACAGGAGGTCTAGATCGTATCTTGAACTGCGTATCTACTAATCTAGTTAGCCACTCGTATAGCTACTGATGGATTCCCCCAAAGAAAATTTCGTGTATATTAGTAAAGATATATTTCTCCAACCAATCCTCTAAACTAATATTAGGGTTCTTGTTCTAGGCTTCAACAAATTCCTCTTCTTGATCATCTATCCACTTTTGAGTCTCTTTCTTTGATGGAAACCACCTTGACATTACCTAAAGAAGATTCCTATCTCGACAATGGAACCATTTGTTGGCACAGGGGCAGACCCAAGGTTCAGCTCTAAGAGTGCACCAACAAGACCTAACTACTGGCCCTTTCAGCAATACCTGCGAAGCAGATGCACTCTCACCCGAAGCAGTTATGAGGGGGCTGCAGGATAAAGATCTCTACAACCAAAGGGAAGATCAAGTGTATTTAACACAAGAACAAAACAACATTCATATATCATTGATCAAATTAGATCTATTCTGCACATCTACTTATCAGATCTAAAATAGTAATACAATCAAAGTATATCAATGACAGAGATAAAATACCAATCACACATAACACAAGATGTACGTGGTTCACCCTCTCTCTAGGGCTACATCCACATAACTGTGCTATAATATATTAAGGTAAAGCATACATTTCTTGTCTGTGCTCTTATCTAGTAAATATTCTTTCTTATCCTCTATTTCTCTCCCCTCCCTATGCACCCAACTGCAGGGTTGATCTTCGCACCCATCTGAAGATATTACAATACTAGAAGGCTCTCACCCTCAACACTTCTCTCTCTCTCGCAACAACAGTCTCTCACAACAATAACTAGATCGATGAATAACAACAATGAAAATCTTGACACCAACCCAACCCAGGTATTATTGACCTCTATTTTACATTACAATAGCTCACCGACATCCTTAGGCCGAAACCTAGGTGTCCAAAACCCTAGATACCAAAACCCTAGGTCAACTTGACCCGTATTTTTAGGGCTTCACCAACCTGTCTTTCCTTCCTTCTCGTGCGGTGCTCCAAAGGATCCGATGGTGTCTTTTCCCTCTTGCTTAGTTGTTCATGATCCTTATTTCTTTCTTATCTGTCATCCTCGATATCCTTGTCCAACGACTTGCTTCAATCCGTCTTTTCTGCTCTTTTTCTCACTTCGACCCAGTAACAGTCACTGTGTCTTCCACGAAGTTCACATTCTCCCTTTTCTTCCTTGATCTTCGCTTGCTTCCATAACCAAGGGCCAACAAAACCAATATGGATGACCAATAGGATCACGACAATGTAAGACATGAGGAGGGAGAAGAAGCTAGAAACCAAACCAAAACCACCTTCGAAATTCCAATTTTGAACACCACACATAATGTTAATATGAAAAACATTCCCCTCTTAGCACCGCCCATCTTTTATGGTAAAAGTAGTGAATACTCAGATACCTTCCTATTTGAGTTAGACATCTTCTGTAGTAGCTACAACTACTTACAATATGCCCATAAACTAAAACTCTTTCCTGCCACCCTCAAGGACTCAGCACTAAGATGGTTCATGGGGTTGGAAGAGTCCAATATTAGGTCTTGGGAAGCCCTGAAAGATATATTTCTTAAGAAGTACCAAGATTACTACAAACCCAAGGATTCACGTAATGATGTTTTCAAAATCCAATAGTTAGAGGATGAGAATATAGAGGATTATATGGAATAGTTTGATTATATATCACAAAAATAAAAATACCATGACCTTCCAGATGATGAAGTTAGGGCTCTTTTCCTTAAATGGATTTCAAAGGAATACCTAGAGATACTTAACCTTATGGCATCATGTGACATCTCCCATAAACCATTTTCCGAAATCTGTGAAATTTGTAAGAATTATTCAAGGAGTAGAGCTAAAACAGGGAAGAATGTTCGGGATCCTTATAGTAGAAACTTAAAATAAGTTATTTCAGGTGGTATCACAAGACTAGAGATAGGGAACCTTTTAGATAACTTCAAGACATATATCTTAAGAAAAATAGGTTCCTATTTGGACACCCTAAATATTAAAAATAAATAGGAGGAGGAAAATGCATCAATGAACATATTTTTCCCAAGATACAAGAGGAAGCATTCCTCAAGGGAATTTCGATTAGATAACATTTCAGTTTGTGGCTTCTGCACGGAGGACCACTCAATTGAAAAATGTCCATAATTTCCCAGTTTGTTAGCCATCTATAGGAGTCGGGATCTTGGGGAGTACTCTTATGCACCTAGGAGGCCATGGCATCCTAGGAATCAACCTACATACCCAGATCTACAACCTCAAGTTCCACCCTATTATCAACAACCACAATGGTGGAACTCACCAAGTTGGAAAAACTGGTCGACACAGTACCACCATCCTTGGCTTCAAGGATGGAGAGGAGGGAATAACCAAGGGAACCCTCAAGATCCACCTGTCCATATTCCCAACCATCCTTACCCTCAATTTCAACTGAACATCCCGTAGCTTCTGTCGGGTTTTGTTTCGCCACCTTTACCTCCTATTACACAACAACCGCAACAATATTAGAATGCAAGCTCCCCAAGACCAACATTATTACTGACACAACCAGTGCCCAATCCCAATAATAATACCACTCAACCTCTTCACAATGTTGAGATGCAGGCCTTCCCGACATATGTTATGTCTCTTGTCCCATTGCAGGAGATTCAACTAAGGTCAGGAAAAGTTTTGGACAGGAAGAGGCCTTCAGTAGTCATCTAGGAAGAAGAAGAAGAGGAAACCCCCAAAAAACCCACGGATGAAACTAGGTGGGAAGATGTTATTATTCCTAAATACCAAGAACCCAAGCTTCCCTAAAATGAACCTTCACAAATTCTGAAGGCCCCTCCTTATCCAGAAAAATTAGTAATCGAGAAACCTACCACTTGACCGAAATTTGACATCTTGAATGAATTGAAGAATATTTGTGTCAAGATTCCCTTACTACAAGCCATTAAGGATATTCCAATCTACATTAAGGTGGTCAAAGAATTGTGTATTAAGAAGCCAGGAAGGAAGCAGAAGGATTTGTTGAGCACTCAACACACCCTAAAAGCCTATGTCAATTTTTACTTTTTGGGTACCACTTGATCTTTTGCATTGTCTAATTTGACTTTAATGTGAAAAATGTTGTATTTTCTTATCATCTTGACTCTCATTAAGTCTTTCAAAGTTTGCTTGAATTTATGAAAAATCATGACTTAAAAGGCTTAACTTTTAAATAAAAAATCAACAGCCAAAATGTTTCACCCGACATGCCCAAATTCAAAATCAGAAGGAATTAAAAGATGAATGAAAATCACTCGAAAAAACCACAGTCACTGAGTCATCGACAACGACAAAAGGAAGTTTTCTTTCGAAACAAGCATCACACAAGGATATCATTGATAATCGATCCCCTTCGACATCGGTAAAAGACGAAGAGAGTAAACATTGACAAAGAGAAATGATATCGTCGATAACCAAAAACCGACATACTTAGCAAAATTGGAAGAATACCAAATGGCAACCAACATTCAAACTATGCTAAAAAGAAATCTTCGATTGCCGACTCCCGAAATGTTTTGGCATCAAGAATTTTGAGGAAACCAATCCACGGGGAAACTAGTGATAGGTTTTTCTCCGATCACCGATCCCTGATACCTTTTTCAGCATTAGAGAGTCCAGGTTCGTGTTGGAACGTGCAAATTAAAGAAAGCCTAAACCCTGATTAATATGCACGGATTAGGCTTTTTTCCCCATTGCCAAATTGGAGAACCTTACAATCTAAGTTTTACCCTAAGTCATTTTTTGTTTACCAAGGTCCACGTCACACCTAGAGTCATTTTTATCATGACAACACCAAGAGATGAAATCAATCGGTGATAGATTCTTTCCTTTTTTTTTTTTTTTAAGAACACATGAAATACATACTCAAAGAAATGAAACAATAAATCCAACTTCTACAACTAGAATCCTTTCATCAAAAGTTTTAGGACTTTTTGCATTAGAATGAGCTCAAATTACATACAATAGACACTGTCTACACTATTTGTTCGGGCGAGGGTTTATTCAAAACTGACAAGACTGGCACCACATCTAAAAAATAAAAAAATAGAGTTAGTTAATCATATTTTTTTTTACGCCCTGGCAAGGTCCTCGAGGAATTTCTCTCCCGCTACTTCATGTTCTCTGAGATATTTCACATTATGTTCTTCTGACATTCTTTGTGCTTCACGCAACTGTATGATAGTATCCTGCACTTTCCAGATTTTTCTCTTGAGCCACATCATATTCCCTTCATGTCCTTGTGATGCCAACACCTCAAGGGTATTTTCTTCCAACTGTCGTCTTAATTCTCTATTTTCTTGGTAGAGTTAGGAAATGGTGAGTTGTATTTGTTTCAGTTGTTGAGTCAGCTCTCGAATGTTAGGACCCATGACATTTGTTCTCCTTTTTCTTCTCTCTCTTTCCTGACTTGTTCCTTTGACAAGCTCTAAATGAATAATGCATATAAGTAATTCCTCAGAAACCGATCTTGTGCATGACTCGCTTAAGACTTGGGTTTCCCCCGCTTCCTTGTTCTTACTTAGCCTGCCCTTTCTCCGGGGTATCCAGTATTGGGGAGGCATGTCTTCCAATGTATTTACTTTTGGTGTGACTTCTTTCACTTCATCCTTCATGAGGTGTGATATCATCATTTCCGTGCGTAGATGGGAACCCCCCTTTGAAACCTTAGGGGTGTCCGCTATGAGTAAGAATGAATCCTAGTCAATTTGGGGCTCAATCCTAGAACTTCTACTGCTTCACATGCCTCTTCTTATGTTGTGAGAGGTTCCCATGGTGCAACACATATATGTCTCATACGTAGGGGATTTGGCAAGGGCCTGAGGCAGAAAAACTGATCAACCTAGGCTCATGAGACAAACTACCAACAATGCATAAGCTCCACTGGTGGGTAGAATGCATGCAAAACATCCATAATTTATAACTCAACATGCACCAGGTGGAAATGTGCTAGGGAACATTGAATTCATGGCAACTGGATGTTTTGAAGATAACTGAATATTTTCTATGGCACATTCGTGCGACAAGTACGTTCTCGGGTGTGAGAGGTACAACCATTAAGAGTTGTAGGGAATATGTGATACGAGTGTCATGATTTCTTATCTTTCAAGCCTTCATAATGAGTTGATGATGGTTGTTTCACTTGCTGACATGACTTCTATTTAGAACACTTGCCTCGACCTAAAGCACATAATGACTTCCCTTATGATAGGACTCGACTAGTTTGGAACATACTCATACTCTTAACACAAGTTTGACTCTGAGATCCTTTCCCAACTCCAAGGGCCAACCAACCACTAGCGTGACTTCAACTCTCATGATTATTCTATACCCAATCTTTCATGTTGTGGGACATAGATGTAACCCAACTAAGATCCACCCTAACGAGAGAAAAATGATGACGCTAATAGGAGTGAAGAAAGCAATTCAAAAACTACAGAGATCGCATAAGTATAAAATAACCAGGTTTAGCCAGCTTTATAGGTATGTGCCTATCTGGATTTTTCATGCTTACACGTCATACATATATTTTACTCAACGTTGCTCTATGTGCAGTCTTTAAAGGATTTTATGTTTTGATTACAGGAAAGATGCCTCCGAGTGCGAAGAGAGCCAGGTCAAAATCAACAAGGCAATGAAAGATATTGGACTCCCCGAGTTTGGCACACCCAATGACTTTGTCGACCTGTGCAACATATTCAAATTGCATACCGAGCAAGACTTGACATGGGCTAAAGAACTAGCAAAGGTGACAGACATAGTGCTAGGTCAAGTGCGAAAGTTTATCGAACACCCGATCAAAGCTCGGGCTATGTTGCAACAGTTAAGTGCTAGTCTAGTCAACTATTAGGTACATGTGGTAGATATAAGGGATATCTACATGACCCCGATGGAACAACATATATTTACATACACCAACACCTTGGAATATTTGTTCATCAAGTGGTCGGAGTACGAGAAGAGTCACCCTTTTAAAGGATATCTTGAGATGACTCTTAGACAAACTGATAGGAGAGAACACCATGTGGCGAATGTGTTTTACTTATCTGCACTTTATCCATTCTTTTTAGTTAATTTTATTTTATAAATAAGAGAATAGACCGATTAGTAGAGGGTCGATGGTTGTTTCAAGAAACTCTCATTTTTGGTTTTGTTAAGAATTTTTTTGGAGCTTCCTTTAACCGAGAAGTCCTTTTGGACCAGAGACAATTTTATGTTTTCATCAAATGCATGTGTGATTGGATGTGGAGAAGAACCATTTATTATCTCATCTCATGAATGGATGTTGTAATGAGTATGAGCTATTAAACCTATTAATAAGTTATCTGATGCAATGTTTTACAGTTCTTTCTTTAATGATGAAGATGAATCTTTGTGTTATTATGTGATTGATGATTAGAGTCGAGTGAATTATTTTACTTGCCATCATTTATCACATGCATGTTTTCTTATGATAATTTGTATTTCAGTCAATAATTGGAATACTCACACGGTTAATGTATGATTACTAGGTTTGTGGTAGATGATCATTGCCTACACGCTATAGTAAAGGATTATCCCTAACTCAGCCTCTTCTCCAGTAGTTCAGTTTGTTCCCACTTTGTTACCTAGTTGGTTTATACTGTATTTATATTATATCATTCCTAGCTAAGAGAAAATACAAAAAGAGAACATATGAACTGAAGGAGAGAACCTTCACAAGAAAACATAAAGCCCATCGATTATTTTGGCCGGATCGCAAGATCTGGAGAACTATTCCACCATTAAACACTGCAGAGTATAATTGGGCCTCCATGGTAGGTTTGGTTCCTGATGTTGAATTAAAGGGATTTAGGACCCATCAACATGATCCTCCATCAGTACATTTGACAAGAGAACTTTTTGAGTACATATCAGAGCAGCCTAAGGTAGAAAAATATGGGAACCCAAGAAACCCCGTAGTGACCATAACCATTAATGAGGTTTCTATTGGGAACACTCTCATATACCTAGGGGAAGCCATCAATGTTATGACCATTACTACCTTGGAGGAATTACAGTTAAAATCTCTTCTTAGACCTACCCCGACCATTTTGGAATTAGCAGATAAGACCAGGGTTATACTTGAAGGAATTTTGGATGATATCATAGTTACTTTAGCATCATGGGAGTACCTAGTAGACTTTATTGTCATCCATTCAAAGGATCCTACCAAAGGCCATCCTTTTATTTTGGGAAGAACTTAGTTAGCCACAACCAATGCATTTATTGGTTGTAGAGAGGGAGAAATGACCATTTTAATTGGAATCTCTATCCAGAAGCTCAACATATATCCACCAGCTCAACCTATCATGGAGAATCTATGGTGGCTTGAATTTCCATATGAAAATGAGGACTAGGAAGAACCCGTGTTGCCAAGTGATCATTCTTGGGCACTTAAGGAGTACACAATGGAAAACCTTCTAAACCAGTTTATTTATGCCATCACGTGTGTTGATTTTCCACAATCTTTTCCCCAATTTGAGTACATGTTTGGGGAAGAATTTTAGGAACAATTGGACCCATCTATTTTGTCTTCGACATCTTTCATCTTCGATATGGACAACTCTACCACATCTTATACCATGCCCTATGAGATTATTCCCTGGAAATTTCTACATATAAACTCCGGACTAGATGCAAACCAGCAAACGCAGTTAGTAAGTGTCCTTAAAAAACAATCAGGGGCATTCGCTTGAGAATACACTGACATGAAGGGTATACACCCTTCCACATGTATTCATCACATATATGTTGGACATATTGTCATTCATGTGTTGTCATTGATTTCAAAAGTCATAATAAGAAGAGAAACAAGGTTAATCTCAGGAAGAAAAGTATACTAAAGATCGACATAAGAACATCACCTTAAGGATGAAAGAAATTCGTGATTATTGTTGATCACGATAGCATCAACAATGTTCCTATGATCAAATCTTAGGAGAATTAGTGAATGACTATTAGTGCATAAAAGAATGCACAAACAATTATTAAATCTCAAGAGAGTTAGCGAATGAAGAGCACATTCTATAAATGTTGTCTGATCGATGGAAAGACTGAGAAGTCAACCAATACACAGAAAATGGTGAGAAGCCTCAGTAGCCGTATGATAAAGAAAAGTGACGGTATTGATCATATCATGGAACAAACATCGGTCATATGAGTGATCATGGGCTTGAGGACCATTGGAGGATTGTGACCATCAGATCTGCAAGCCAGATCAATGACAGACATAAATTGTAGAGAGCGAAATAAAAATTAAACAACTCGTTGGTTCTAATCCCACAATTGGTCTAGATCACCATATCTCATAAACCCAAATATCGACGACTATGGTTGATCCAACAAACGAGCAGATTAAGTCAGATTGAGTTGTGATCGTTGGATGCGCAATCGTCAGATCAACAACAGAGATAGATTGCAGAGATCGAAAGGAGAATTAAATATCGTTCTATTTCAAATCCTGCAAGTAGTCTGGATCGTCAAATATTATAGGTTCAAATATCGACGATTGTGGTTAAATCATCAAAAAATGCACAAATTGCAGAGCTTTAGTGATGAATTAAACCACTCTCAAGTTGTGGTTCTGCAATCCACAACGATCGTCGATGTTCACTTGACAATAGATCTATGGTTGGAATCATTTCCACTACCAATGAGTGGTTTCCATTGTGGAACTTGACGATAGTCTTAAAAGTCATTTTGGTTGAGGACCCCACAACCATCCTTGATCATTGATCCATTTCGAGAGTCTTCTCGACCGTTGGATCATTTTCAAGTGGAAGGACAAGATACGAAAGGTAAAATATTATGAGATCTCATTTATGAGAATTTTCGTCAGCCATCGGATTGATTTAAGTGGAAGGATAGGACAATCAAGGGATGATATATGAGATCTCAATCACCTGAATACCCGTCAGTCATCAGATTGAATTAATAAAAGGACGGGATAAGAAAGGGCTGATATCTGAGATCTCAATCACCTGAATATCCATCAGTCATCGGATCATTCTAGTGGAAGGACATGATAAGCTAGAAGAAGAGTTGTTGGATTTAATCCAAGGCTAAGTAGTATCGTAGATAGATCAAGCCTTAGATCTAAAACCTTGATCAACGAACAACATTCATTTTTGGTTAAAAACTGTGAGGAGGTTATGCTCTGAAAAGTTTGAGATCTAAAATACCTGAAGCCCAAAATCCGAAATAAATAAGGACCATCAAATGTGGAGGATATACGATGACCATTGGATTAGGTTTTTTTGTTAGCATACCACTTCAACAAGGACACTTGGCCGACCACGTCAGGAAACCACATCAATAGACTAAATCTATAAGGATGTGTGGCAGACCACGTCAGCAAGGACATGTGGCAGAAAACCATGTCAGCAAGTACACATGGCATAATCAAATGATGACATGTGTCAAGAATAAATTTTCTCATGCCATGTCAACATGTGATGTTAATAAATTATGTCATTATTGAAGAATTACTTCAGGAGTTTTCACCACTAGGAAAAAATCTTTGAAGTCCCAAAGGATGAAATCCCGAAGTATACATGGTTCATACGATCTAAAGAAACACTTCGGGAGCATTCTCATCCGTCTATTTACTACAGTGGAAGGATAGAGTAAGTTGAAATAGCCAAATTCCATGAGTAAATGGCGACCATCCATCTCAATGCTTGATTAAGACCCAGCCATCATATTAAGCCTTGTAAGAATCAAATATGACGATTGATCAATTTCCGTGAAATAAACGTAAATCATCCGATCTGTTCGGGAAATTTGATTCATAAGTTTTGAAAGGTTTGAAAATTTGAAATCTCAAAGTTCCAAAGGGATAATTTTCGTCAACCATCCATCTCATCGGGAGATTAAATCATGACCATTGATTCTAATAAGCACTCAAGAGATCGTTTGTCCTAGCACCTATTCACCGCATATGGTCATATGGAATAAGAAAAATAAAGGTAAAACTTAAATAATAATCTCGTGGTTCTACACTTATGGTCATATGAAAATGGCTTGAAGGGAGGGCCTCATATAGATTTCATTCGACAAAGAGTTACACCAGAACAATACAGAGAATTGATAAATAATCGAATATGATCTATTTGAGAACAGAGAATGCAATAAAAGCATGAGTACGATATAATGAGTCAATCCATGTCTGTGATAAACTCATAAGGACAAATGAGCTGATACACAGTCATGGATAAAAGAGAGTTAAATCATGAAAACATGAATAAAGAATAAAAGGGAAAATGATATTAATTAAATTTTAAAGATTATCATTTTAAATGAAAAGGTACAATGGTTCAAATATCAAAAGACACAATGATTCAAATTCACACTAATTGGAATACTATATAAACAAAAAGGAATGGTGAGAAGGTTGTAGTTGAATTTGTTGAAGTATATATATTTATATATAATGGATCGAATGAAATTTCATTCTATCAGGTTGGTGCATGTTTACAAGCTGGGTCTTGTAACATAGAGCTGGGTCTCTCATAGTTGTATGAAGATGTGATTCAAATATTGATCTTATGTATTCATTCAATTTGTTTAATAAATAAAATATTTATTCTTATATATATATATATATATATATTGATTGATAAAATGAAATAAATATTTGTTGTTTATTTAATTTGTGAAAAGAGGAAAATTGTCCATAAGTTTTGTGACATTGAGTCACTCCCCTCTCTCAGTGTCAAGTACCCATTTTCATCAATTGGTATCAGAGCGGGTTCCTTCAGCACAGTTTAAACACTAAAGGTAGATTCAGAAGAAATGGGTGGACAAATCATTATCTCCATAAATGAAGCTCTGTTATTTGATGAAACACATTATTTATCATGGAGAGAAAATATGAAAAGATATTTGAAGTCAAGAGGATCTGAAATTTGGGATTCGGCCGTAAGTAAGCCTTGGCACTTAACTACTTCAAAGAGAAAATCTAATACTGCAAAAGAAGCAAAGAGAAATAATTCAGTAGCCTTAAAAACAATTCAATATGGGTTAAGAGACAAAGTCAAAGAAAATATGAAGCACTACAAATCTGCTAAAGAATTATGGCTTCAACTAGAAAAATGTTATGAGAATGAAACACAAGAATAAGAGAAATCCTAGCAAAGTGAGAAACAAGACTTAGATACAGAGGATTCCTTTAAGAATAAAGAACAAAAATCAGAAGAAGAGAGTTCTTATCAAGATAATGAAGAAGATAAAGAAAAGGAAAACTACAATCAGATTGAAGAACATAATGTAGAGAAAAAAATTTCTAATCAGAATGAAATACAGGATTTGATGCAAATATCAGTCAACAGTGAGGAAGACAACTTCATCAAGGAATTGAACAATACCTCAGTAATCACTAAAAAAAGATTACATAATCTTAAAACTGATGTTGCAGCTGCTATAGGAGAGATTTGGTTGGAATGTAATGTCCCCACTTTGGGACATCATCACAGGGCAGAGACTTATGATGACCAGAGTAGCCAAATGGATGTTATAGCGAATACAGGGGTATTTGAGAGGAATTTTGGGGTCCAGTTGGCATTTATAATCATATTCCATCATCATGAGCCATTCCGCACAATTTGTCTTTGGTTTCATTCCATTCCGACGATTTCCATGATTTTGACTATTTTGAGCTATAAGTTAATTAAAATCATTGAAGAGGGCATTTTGGGCACATTACTTGGAGGAACCTCTCATTGTAATAGCTCATTGGAATCAGGAGGAGAAACACTATAGTATGGGATGGCTAGAAGTGACTTACAGTGGTCAAGGAAGCCACAAGGAGAGATAAGGAGATTTTCAAAGGTAAAAAGGTTAATTAATTAATTAAAGTGATTTAATTAATTAATTAAATATTAATAAAATGAAAGTCACTTTGGAGTGACAAGGTGAGCCAAAAAGTATAAAGGAAAGGTAAGGGCCTCTTCTCATTCATTCATGTATGATCTTATTTTGATTTCTGGCTTCTAGCTAGTGAGCCCAATATTGGGGGTTTTGAGGGTTTTGACATAACAAACCCTAGAGGACGATTCAGTGGTGAAAGATTCCACCNCACACCATTCTAGTTCCAGATATTCTCAGTTGTAGAAGGATTCTACATCAGTTTCATGTGTAGATAGAGAGAAGGCACACTAGTTGAGGGATTCCAGCAAGAGGGGCACACCATCTTTGGAGGGAGATTTGTTGTAGGAGATTGGCAGGGCCGTTGAGGATTCTATCACTTGAGTTTTCATTGTAGGGCCTTGAACATCAGATCTTGTGCTTTCTAAGACAATTTTATGGATCAGATTATTTCTTGAGGAGTGGGGCGAATTGAAGAGAAGGAGGGTGTTTTTGAGATCCAGATCTAGTCCATTTGGAGGGGTTACACTTCAGATCTGACCCTGAGACTTTATTGAGTGACTTGAAGTGTACCAATCTATATTTATGGAGATTTTCAGAGAATTTGGAGGCCTCCTTCAGCAGGGCCAAATT